>CM036768.1:34809288-35056788 GCA_020796225.1 Arion vulgaris | reverse complement strand
ACTAACACTAATCTCTAGTGATCGCATGACCTACTAACACTAATCTCTAGTGATTGCATGACCTACTAACACTAATCTCTAGTGATCACATGACCTACTAACACTAACCTCTAGTGATCGCATGATCTACTAACACTAATCTCTAGTGATCGCATGACCTACTAACACTAATCTCTAGTGATCACATGACCTACTAACACTAATCTCTAGTGATTGCATGACCTACTAACACTAATCTCTAGTGATCGCATGACCTACTAACAATAATCTCTAGTGATCGCATGACCTACTAACAATAATCTCTAGTGATCGCATGACCTACTAACACTAATCTCTAGTGATCACATGACCTACTAACACTAATCTCTAGTGATCACATGACCTACTAACACTAATCTCTAGTGATTGCATGACCTACTAACACTAATCTCTAGTGATCGCATGACCTACTAACAATAATCTCTAGTGATCGCATGACCTACTAACAATAATCTCTAGTGATCGCATGACCTACTAACACTAATCTCTAGTGATCACATGACCTACTAACACTAATCTCTAGTGATCACATGACCTACTAACACTAATCTCTAGTGATTGCATGACCTACTAACACTAATCTCTAGTGATTGAATGACCTACTAACACTAATCTCTAGTGATTGCATGACCTACTAACAATAATCTCTAGTGATTGCATGACCTACTAACACTAATCTCTAGTGATTACATGACCTACTAACACTAATCTCTAGTGATTGCATGACCTACTAACACTAATCTATAGTGATCGCATGACCTACTAACACTAATCTCTAGTGATCACATGACCTACTAACACTAATCTCTAGTGATCACATGACCTACTAACACTAATCTCTAGTGATCACATGACCTACTAACACTAATCTCTAGTGATTGCATGACCTACTAACACTAATCTCTAGTGATTGCATGACCTACTAACACTAATCTCTAGTGATTGCATGACCTACTAACACTAATCTCTAGTGATTGCATGACCTACTAACACTAATCTCTAGTGATTGCATGACCTACTAACACTAATCTATAGTGATCGCATGACCTACTAACACTAATCTCTAGTGATCGCATGACCTACTAACACTAATCTCTAGTGATTGCATGACCTACTAACACTAATCTCTAGTGAGCGCATGACCTACTAACACTAATCTCTAGTGATTGCATGACCTACTAACACTAATCTCTAGTGATTGCATGACCTACTAACACTAATCTCTAGTGATTGCATGACCTACTAACACTAATCTATAGTGATCGCATGACCTACTAACACTAATCTCTAGTGATCACATGACCTACTAACACTAATCTCTAGTGATTGCATGACCTACTAACACTAATCTCTAGTGATTGCATGACCTACTAACACTAATCTCTAGTGATCACATGACCTACTAACACTAATCTCTAGTGATTGCATGACCTACTAACACTAATCTCTAGTGATCACATGACCTACTAACACTAATCTCTAGTGATTGCATGACCTACTAACACTAATCTCTAGTGATCGCATGACCTACTAACACTAATCTCTAGTGATCGCATAACCTACTAACACTAATCTCTAGTGATCGCATAACCTACTAACACTAATCTATAGTGATCGCATGACCTACTAACACTAATCTCTAGTGATCACATGACCTACTAACACTAATCTCTAGTGATTGCATGACCTACTAACACTAATCTCTAGTGATTGCATGACCTACTAACACTAATCTCTAGTGATTGCATGACCTACTAACACTAATCTCTAGTGATTGCATGACCTACTAACACTAATCTATAGTGATCGCATGACCTACTAACACTAATCTCTAGTGATCGCATGACCTACTAACATTAATCTCTAGTGATTGCATGACCTACTAACACTAATCTCTAGTGAGCGCATGACCTACTAACACTAATCTCTAGTGATTGCATGACCTACTAACACTAATCTCTAGTGATTGCATGACCTACTAACACTAATCTCTAGTGATTGCATGACCTACTAACACTAATCTATAGTGATCGCATGACCTACTAACACTAATCTCTAGTGATCACATGACCTACTAACACTAATCTCTATTGATTGCATGACCTACTAACACTAATCTCTAGTGATTGCATGACCTACTAACACTAATCTCTAGTGATCACATGACCTACTAACACTAATCTCTAGTGATTGCATGACCTACTAACACTAATCTCTAGTGATCACATGACCTACTAACACTAATCTCTAGTGATTGCATGACCTACTAACACTAATCTCTAGTGATCGCATGACCTACTAACACTAATCTCTAGTGATCGCATAACCTACTAACACTAATCTCTAGTGATCGCATAACCTACTAACACTAATCTATAGTGATCGCATGACCTACTAACACTAATCTCTAGTGATCACATGACCTACTAACACTAATCTCTAGTGATTGCATGACCTACTAACACTAATCTCTAGTGATTGCATGACCTACTAACACTAATCTCTAGTGATCGCATGACCTACTAACACTAATCTCTAGTGATCACATGATCTACTAGCACTAATCTCAAGTGATCACATGATCTACTAGCACTAATCTCTAGTGATCACATGATCTACTAGCACTAATCTCTAGTGATTACATGATCTACTATCACTAATCTCTAGTGATCACATGATCTAGTAATCTCTAGTGATCACATGATCTACTAGCACTAATCTCTAGTGATCATATGATCTAAAAAGTTAATTGCATATCCTTTACAGGACTTTGCGAATCAACCCCAGCTTTTTAACGCTGTTTGTGATTTTTCTAGGCATTATTACGTTCAGTAGTTTGCCATTGCTTTCTGAACGGGTGGTGTCATCGTCTTTTGTAAAAATCCACGCGAAACAATTTGCAACCAAACTGTCCGCAGCGTGATTCGAACTCACAACGTCGAGGTTAATAGACTGAGTCACTATTCCCTAGGCCACAGACGCCACCATGATCACATGATCTACTAACACTAATCTCCAATGATCACATGATGTATGATATGATATAACACTGATATATTATGCTCACATAATCATCTAACACTAATCTCTGATTCTCTTAGCTGTCTACACTCAGCCTTTGCTGCGCGACATCGTTCAACAAGACCCACCCACAAATGAACCAAGTCCAGGCTTGACAGCTTTCACGATGTGTTGGGATGGAAGGAACATCATTGATGAATGCCAAAAGCGTAAGACTTGTACTGTTATTGAACTTTATAAATTTATCTAGATATCTATGTACACCCCTTTCTAAATCTATATATATATCTCCAGATTTGTCTACACCTCTCCTTAAATTCCCATCTACATCCCTTACAATATCTACATCTTGCTTTATATCTAAATACCTTACAGTATCTACATCTAGTCAAACCAAGAACTTTCTCTCTCTCTCTCTCTCTCTTTCTCTCTCGTGATTACCTAAAAGACCGATGTACCAGATTTCTCAATAAATTCATTCATGTGGAAATCTGATTCATGCATCCTTAGCATGGGTGGGTTTCGTCACATCTTCAGCGCCATTTTGAACTCTGGTGCTTATCCTTCGGCGATGTGTCCGGATTCAGCCAGCGTTTACTGGGTTTGTTCTCCGTCAGCCTTTGGCTGTCCCCAGCCGTCCTGCAAGGCAGCAGGTTGACTTCAACACATTTAGGACACGTGCATACGATTTCAGCCAAACCTTCTTAATCGCCTCTTACGACATGCATGGCAGGTAACAGTGGGTCTATTCTTTACATCCCAAATTTGGGCCCCGGTAACCACTCGGTGCCAGGACTTTCAAACGCAAGACAAACTGCGTAATCACTTCGCCACCAACACTACCAGCGCTCCGTTCTTGTGTTCAATTTCCCATATTGTCTACCATTTAGACAATGAATATATCTGATATACAGTGGCGGCTCGTTATTAGATGCTAGTGGGGCCGGGCCCCACAAAAAATAATATGTAACGTGTATTTATTATTGTATAAATTAAGAAATAACCTAACCCAGTACCATGGTTTTCCAAAAAAATGTGTCTGGCCCCGCCAACAAAAATTAGCACGAGCCGCCACTGTTGATATATGTGCTGCTTTCTTACATCTGAATATACTCTTACTCACGAAAATGTCCCATAATTAAAACTATGCCCGTGGTTAAAAGATGGGAATAGCAGATATTTGCGCACATTATCTAATGATTAGTAACAACTGTTATAAGAAAGAGAAGATGAAGATATATTGGACACACCTTGAGAAGACATGATGACAGAATATCAAAGCAGGAATTGAAGTGGCATACAAAGGGTTCAAGAAAGAGAGGACTACTTAGGGAGACCATGAAACGAACTGTGATGATAGGTGCAAGAAATAGCGGTCTCAGTTCTATGGAGGAGATTGAGCGAGTTGCCCATGATAGAGCGGTATTGAGAAATTGATAGCAGGCCCTATGTAACGTATAAAGATAAGAGAGGAATTAATATTATTATTACTATCCAATGTTATGTTATGTTATGCGATCGACGTCATGGCACATTGGGCATTCCCATTGTGCTCTGTCCTCCGTTGCAGCAGCCATCCCAAAGTCCATTTGCTCACAGTACCCATGAGAAGTTGATTACTATATCTTCTCTCTCTACCACGAAGACGACACTGTCTGGCATGTCCAAACTTAACGCCTACTTTACTATCCAATGATTGGCCTTGACACTTATAACGTAACGGAAGAGAATTTGAATTATAATTTTTAAAGAAATATAATTATACAATTATTGTAGGAAAGAGAGACATAAACTTTCATGAGCGAGTAAACATTTAGAAAATTGCTCTTTCTTTCTTTTCTCCAATCTTATTTTGCCTCACAGCGTCAGGGTATGAAGAGATTTTAGAGTGAGCTTTGGTGTGAGCTTCGTAAACAGTGTCTTTCGTCGTCTCTGTTATCTCTGAGACTCACCTTTTGCATGGCCGACTCTTTGCTATGTATCCATTGTATCAGAGTAAAATTGCATTTTGAGGTGCACTGTCTCTTGCATATATTAATTAGGTGGTCATTAATCCCATAGATTGATAATACTTTCTACGACGTTTCTGTCTACGAGGTCCAACGCTTTTTCTCTGTTTACAAACGCAACGTGCAGGTGTTTGTCAGATTCGACAGTTAAAAAATGTTTCGGAAATATACATTTTTGTGATTTAACTGTTACAGTATAGAACATCAGGAAAGAAGGTGAGAGGAAGACAACGAAAAAGATGGTTAGAGGGTATAGCATAATCCTGTCAAAGAGCAAAAATAACAATCACCAAGCCACCAGAACAGCGCAAGACAAAATCATAAAACCACGACGCTGGGTAAAATATCTTGGTAACAGTGTGATGACAAAAGAGAAGATGAAGCCTGTTACGTGTCTAAATATTTGTCAGTAGTAATGTTGTTTTGAATTTATCTTACCCACCACCAATCCAAGGAAACCTTCAACGCGTTGATCTATAGCTTGAAATTTGCATGTTAACGTTTGTCGTCTCACTTGAACCTGTATTACTGTAGAGATGTGTCATATGTTAGAAAATTACATGAAAATATATTTTTGTATTACTCAACGTACTTGTGTTGAAATCGATAATAATATCGCCATAATACCTTCCAAAAGTACCATTTCAATTAGTCTAATTGGATGTGACAATGAAAGTTTCACAGTGTATAATCAGTTTGTGGCTGAGTAAGTCTTTGCCTTGCGTTCTTAATTGGATGTGACATGGTTGCACAGTAATCAGTTTGTGGCTGAGTAAGTCTTTGCCTTGCGTTCCTAATTGGATGTGACATGGTTGCACAGTAATCAGTTTGTGACTGAGTAAGTCTTTGCCTTGCGTTCCTAATTGGATGTGACATGGTTGCACAGTAATCAGTTTGTGGCTGAGTAAGTCTTTGCCTTGCGTTCCTAATTGGATGTGACATGGTTGCACAGTAATCAGTTTGTGGCTGAGTAAGTCTTTGCCTTGCGTTCCTAATTGGATGTGACATGGTTCACAGTAATCGTTGTGCTGAGTAAGTCTTTGCCTTGCGTTCCTAATTGGATGTGACATGGTTGCACAGTAATCAGTTTGTGGCTGAGTAAGTCTTTGCCTTCGTTCTAATTGGATGTGACATGGTTGCACAGTAATCAGTTTGTGGCTGAGTAAGTCTTTGCCTTGCGTTCTTAATTGGATGTGACATGGTTGCACAGTAATCAGTTTGTGGCTGAGTAAGTCTTTGCCTTGCGTTCTTAATGCCATGGGTTCGAATCCGAATCAGCCGTTCTGTTCACGAGTACTTTTTCAGAGACCCTATGATTATTGCCGGAGCTACGGAGTTCGTTCTTTGTGCAATACTCTCGGCAGATAGTGTGTCATTTCTGCGGAGACGGACCGAGCCATATGAGATAAAACTTAAGGGTTTTTAAGCCGAACTTTACACCCGTTAATTCAATGTCTGTCTGAATGGATTAGAGCGTGACTCCCATACTGGAGAACCGTGTTTAATTCACGGTACGGTCAGGGATTTATTTCTGTTGTGGGTATAAATGAAAAATTCTAACCTGAACAGCTTCTCGGTGACTGTACTAGCCATGTGGTCATTACATTTCTCCCGCTCTCGTTCCACCTGTCCTACACCGACCTAACAAGTGGTACTACATTCAATAATGACAGTTCAATAAGCATCAAAATATATTAATGGAAAAATAACCTAAATATTACCCCAAAAAATGATTTCATTGGAAATTGTACAAACCATTTTACACAATTAGCCATCATCATCAGTCTATTGTAGCGTTTCCCAAAGTGGGCGGTACCACCCCCAGGGCGCTGAAACGTTCTAGGGGTCGATGGTGGGTTCAGAAGAATTTGGGGGTCTTCAAGAGATTAGGAGTTGGTGTCTCCTTAAAGAAGAAATGAATAATACATTTTTTAAACTAAATTATTTTCGTGATTCCGCGATTGAATAATCATTTAAAATATGAATTCTAGATTTAAATTCATCTTATGTCCGTCTTACATGATCCATTTTTCATCAATTTTCTATTTCATGTATATAATCATTTGAAAATTGACCATGTATTACAGAAATATATATCAATTTTCTATGTCAAAGATAAAATAGAGCATGTATATATGTATGTGTGGGGAGGGAGGAGGGAGGAAGTTGGAAAACTGTTATATTGGGGGAAATCGGGGGTGTTACAAAGTTTATGTTATGCAAAGAGTGAGCGCCCAGATAAAAGATGAAATTGGTTGTCCACTCTTGCTGTTTAGTGGTGGGAGCTTTAATGTGCGCCCCATGACCAGATAAGTCGCCATTCTTGAGTTATATTCGTGTTTATTTAGTGTTGTCTTGATATTGCATTTCCATCTTTTTCTTAGTCATCCCTTCGCTCTAGTACCTGATCTCTTGTTTTATTGTATGCTGCTATTGGTGGTTGGTTGTATTCCATTCTCATTAAATGTCCAAATTACTGAATATGTCATTCGATGTATAATGTCCTCAACTCTGCTTCTAATGTCCTCATTTCGTAGTCTATCTTTCATAGTGACCCCAACTGCCTTCCTCGGGCATTTCATTTCATACATCATCAGTATCACCATTATAACCAATGTGACTCCATATTTTTGTTTTATTTACAGATTCGACATTGATCCGACAGTTATTGTATAAACTGTTACACAAAATGAAAACAGACGCAGAACAAAGGTATTGACACTGCTTTCGTTTTTAGTATATAGTATACATGTGTCAAGTTAATTGCATAACCTTTACAGGACTTTGCGAATGAACCCCAGCTTTTTAACGCTGTTTGTGATTTTTCTAGGCATTATTACGTTCAGTAGTTTGTCATTAATGACCATCGACGAAGTGGGTGAACTGGCTAGAGACAGAGTGAACTTCAGATGTGCTGCAGTGAGAGCAACGTCCTATAAAGGATACGCACCTGATGATGATGATGAGTTTGTCATTGCTTTCTGAACGAGTGGTGCCATCGTCCTTTCGTAAAAATCCACGCGAAACAATTTGCAACCAAACTGCCCGTAGCGAGATTCGAACTCAGAACGTCGGGGTTAATAGACAGAGTCACTATCCCTAAGCCACAGACGCCACCATACATGTGACAGCATAACTAAATTAGTGTAACATTTTATCAGTTTTTTAATTTGTCACTATTTGTAAGATTGATGAATGCTAGGTTCACTCGTCACCGTATTTGGCTCACAAGGTATTCGATTCCTGTCATCACAAAGCTAGTCTTGAGCATAACTTTGCCCCTAACAGTTCGAATTTCTCTCTCTCATAAGACAGAAGTCCCGCCTCTGCAGCCAGAGCCAACTATAAACTTATGGGCCTTCGGACTCAGGTAAGAATTATGTGAAATCAGACATGACTAGTTTTCTTATATCAACTAATGTAGCGCCCAGGTTTGATACTAGTAGTATAGTTTCGGAAGAAAGATTGTGTCCAACAATGCTCTGTCTGTGTTCATGGTGACATTTTTAAATTGACGCCATTTGTCCTATCATGTGATTTGCTTTGTTGCATTTATGTTGTATTTCATTAGTTATTCTTCCGTTTGCTGAAAAAATGCTCCCTATGTATGTAAAGTCTTTGACATGTTTTAATGGGCGATTGTCGATGGAGATATTGGTGGTGTTTTGCTCTCTAGCGAGTGTCATTACTTCGGTTTTGTCGATGTTTATTCTCATACTATATTTATTGCATGTTAACTGAAGTCTGTTAATGTGTTGCTCTCATTTCGGAATGTCTCTCTCATAAGCCAGATGTCCCGCCTCTGCAGCGGTCATGTTCAAACCATCAGTTACACCCAGTGCCGGATTAGGCTAGCGTGGGGCCCGTAGCAAATTTTAGCGCGGGGCCCTAGGTTTTGTATGATAATAAAATAAAACACAACTTTTACAAACAAACTTGTCTCGATTTAATGTGAGCAAATTTAGAGATAACACTAAACAAATCAATTTCTCTAAGTAAATTCAATGTTCAACGACATAAGGTGAGGTTATTTAGACGATCTTGTCCCATCGTGTTTCTTAACTCACTTTTTATACGCTTTAATGTCGAAAAAGAACGTTCTCCGCTGCAGTTAGTAATCATTAAAGACAAGTAAATTCGTAAGACTATTTCTACATTTGGGAAACACGACTCTAATGAATTTTCCATTACAAGTTTATTAAATTGCAGTTCAAGAGCCTCATGCTTTTCGTTGCTAATAGCAGCAGCTACATTAGTTTCACAGGAGTAGACGACTAAGATGGTTGCGGCATGTGAGAAGAATGGAAACTTGCCGCATACCAAAACACATGTTGTTCTGTGAACTTTTGGAGGGGAAGAGGCACCAGGGAAGACCACTGCTCAGATATAAAGATGTCTGCAAAACCTCAATGAAAAACTTTTCTATAGATCCCAGCACATGGGAGGGACTAGCTGATGACAGAGTTGTGTGGAAAGCCAAATTACGAAAGGGCGCAGAGTCTTTTGAGAAGAGACTTATGTATGAGCTGAACGACAAGAGAGAAAAGCGAAAACTCAGAAGTTGTCACAGTAAAACACTTGCCAATTGACCGTCTGTAAAGATGAAAAAAGCCATAGACATTAGTTTTAAAAAGTTCAATGAACTGCATAAGTTAGTCGCCTAGGCTTTCTTCCAAATCCTCTTGGTAAGAGCTGACAATATTTGGAGTTCTTTTCAAGATCTCTTCCTCTGTAATAGATTTTAACTGCCGGAGTATTCCAAATACACCAGTCACTCTATGGTACAGCCTAAATCAATAACTTTGCAAACAAAACAGAACAGTTGTCCTTTAGTTTCTGTATAACACAACCAATCTCTCACGTGAGTTTTGTTTGTTGGTGTATGTGTGTATGTGAAAAACGACTTCGACAAAATCGTGGATTGTTTGAAGTTGTTTGGCCATTCACCAATATCGTTGGAGTACATTTTACTTTCGTTGTGTTTTTGGCTTGTAGATGATGTTGCTACATTAGAAGCATTTGCTGTGCTTTCTGCCTCTCTTTGGCTTGAAGATGATATGGCTAAATTGGAAGGACTTGCTGTACATTCGATTTCAGTTTGTCTGGTGGAAAATGTGGCTAAATCGTGAAGAGTTGCTGATCTTAATGGTAGTATTGGTAATGATGATTCTTCTAAGGCACTGCTTTCATCTACTACACAGTGGGACACGTCTTCTGTATTTTCTGCTTCGATTTCGTTGGATTCAGCACCATCACAAACGACATCTAAAAATTCAGACAGCTTGCGTGTTTTTGATATAACATCTGGTTATTTTTCCATTTTCATCTGTCACATAGGCGCGGGGCCCCCTAGAAGCGCGGGCCCGTAGCATTTGCTACTTCTGCTACTAGGCTAATCCGGCTCTGGTTACACCCTGAATCCATCATCTCCGTGGTTTTGCTCTTTTTCTCTTTGCCGGGATGCCTTCTCCGATAATGATCTTCTCCAACCCTCCGTGTCTCTTTATAAGTCCGAAATACAATTTTCACATTATTTTATAGCATCCGTCAGTTTTCTTTGATTGTGATTTCTTTATGAATAGCTATATTTGTTATCTTCTCTGTTCACGATATATAGAGTACTCTTCTGTAACACTTATATTCAAAAGCACATATATATTTGTCAACTGCTTTGTTAAAAGTCCATATTATCACCATATGTCTTTACTATATGGCTCAGAAACATGGACAGCCAACTCAAGGCACGAGAGGAGACTTAACGTCGTTCACCTTCGATGTCTCCGCAAGATTATGAACAACAGGTGGTACGACAAGATAACCAACTCTGAAGTACTACAACGTGCAAACCTGCCTTCCATCATGGGCATGCTCAGCAGTAGACGACTAAGATGGTTGGGACATGTGAGAAGAATGGAAACTTATCGCATACCAAAACAGTTGTTGTTCTGTAAACTTTCGGAGGGGAAGAGGCACCAGGGAAGACCACTGCTCAGATATAAAGATGTCTGCAAAGCATCAATGAAAAACCTTTCTATAGGTCCCAGCACATGGGAAAAACTAGCTGATGACAGAGTTGTGTGGAAAGCCAAATTGCGAAAGGGCGCAGAGTCTTTTGAGAAGAGACATGTATGAGCTGAACGACAAGAGAGAAAAGCGAAAACTCAGAAGTTGTCACAGTAAAACTTTTGCCAATTGACCGTCTCTAAGACGAAAAAAAGGCCATATATATATATATATATATATATCACCATAAAGAATTCAGTCATTTAATTCATCACCATTCTAGCTACTATATAAACAAGTAATACTTTTCTTACAGTGAAGGTGATCGTTACATGACAGAAGTAGACCTTCAAGAAGATAACAGTCAAGTCAAGAAAAGACAAGACGAACCTTCTGGTTTCTATAGCAACTGGTAATCGGATACCATATATTCGATCCGAGCGAAAACCAATGGCGCAAGTTCACTCCCATGTGTGATATCTTAAAATATATAATCTACTTTGTTACACAAAGAAATAATTAATTAGATTGATAAATTGTAAACTATTTTCGTTTTAAATCAACATGACTGATGACACTTTAAATCTCTTACGTTTTGAGTCAACAACACAATCAAATATTTCACTTTTATTTTAAGAACTAAATTGAGTCAATAGTTTCCAGTGACAGATAAATTAAAAGTGAAATTCATTTGTTGCTTTTCAAGATAATTTTTTACAAACCACATCTTTAAATGTAACGAACAGTAATGAATACAAATTCCGATTAATCACAGATTTAGAAATAACGATGTATTTTTAAATAAAAGTATTGACTATTAATTTTTTGTGAAAGATTTACGAGTTGGTATAGATATGAGGAGTTCAGAGATTCAGATTTGTAAAAGTATATAATTTCACAATGATAATTTAAAACAAGCTTACTTTCGACATATCTGCCACTCCCCCTTCTCCCATTTTTTCATTTAATCAATAATAAAGTATTTGTCAAAAAAGATAAGTGATATTCAAAATGTAATATAGACTTTTTCCTTTACGATTAGATGCCTATGCTTCTTTTCTTCTTTGCGTTCGTTCTTAATGACCAATTTTAATCACTCTTTGTGATATGTTTGATCTTTGCCAAGAACGTGTATACGTTGCACATTGATTGGTTTGGTAGGCCCCTAAACGCAGACTTCTACACATTTAGGACATATGCATCCGATTTCAGCCAAATCTCCGTAGTCGCCTCTTACGACATGCATGGCAGGTAACAGTGGTTCTATTCTTTACCCCAAATTTGGGCCCCGATAACCACTCAGCGATGCCTATGCTCAACAGAAGTAGCAAGATGAGTAGAAATTATCTTGGATTTTCCGAAAAGAGTTAATTATATTTTTATACTTGTTGACCTACACCTCTGAATAACCAATAAAAGGTACCTTCTAGGTTCAAAGAGCATTCCTCGGCTTTAACCTTTCTCACTCCGTATTTTGTTTAACCTCTGGAAGCACTTATATTACAATGTATACAAAATTAACCAGTATATTGGGTTTTGTAATCTTAGAAAATATTGCAAGCCGATGTATCATTTTCGAAATCTTTTAAACATTCTTTTTTTCCTATTCCGTCATTGCAAGACAGGCAATGTTTTAGAACCCGCAGGGAAAGATGATTAGGGGGAAGGCCTAGACATACCTTTAAAAGAGTGCTGGAGACTTATGAAAAGGATAGGTAAAACATGGAAAGAATTGGAAGGGATGGCAAGAGAGAGGAAGATCTAGAAAGTTTGTTGAGATGTGTGCTCCTTGGTAGTTGAAGGTGAAGATTTCCTATTCTTTGGCCTTCGTTGGGAGAAGAAATATGTGCCCATCACGTCTTGCATGACTGAATCAATCTACCTCCCCACCTTTGAACAGGTACTCTTGAATTTCCACTCAAAATGTCACGGTTTGTTCAATTTTATAAAATTGAAAAGACAATTATGATAAAATTTGGCAAACAATTTGAATAAATTTGAATGCCATTTTATTCAAATAAGATAGCTAAATCAATTTGAACTAATTTCAATGCAATTTGAAACTTTTGAATTAATTTCAAGCAATTTAAAAACAGTTTGAACTAATTTCAATGCTATTTTGGAACAATTTATAATAATATCAGCCCACTTTTGAAACTATTTGAACAAATTTCAGTGCAATTTTGAAACCATTTGAGACATTTTCAATGCAAATACAAATTTCACTATGTTTAAATGCAAATAATTTGAAGATGTTTTCCTAATTGAGTGCTCTCTCAAGTTTATGCCATATATATAAATGTCAGATACATCAAATAAACAACAGATGAAGTGTCTACACAGAATGCTGGGAGTATCAAGAAGAGACCGGTTTAGAAATGAAGACATCAGGAAAAACGTGGGTACAACATCAGTACTGAACATCATCCAGACACAACAAATTAATTGGTTCGGCCACATAAGCAGATTACCAACAGACAGTGTGCCTCAAAGAGCAATGTTAATCAAATACAATATATACAAAGCAAAAGGCCGCCAGCAAAAGGTTGTCCTCAGAGATAACAGAGGTGACAAAAAAACACTATGAACGCGGAAAAAGCCTAGTTGCATAAATCTCTGTTATCCTGTCGTTGTGAAGCAAAACAGGATCAGAGAAAATAAGAAAGCAGATAAGTTATTCTTTGTCTACAGTTTCCCATAAATTTCCGAAAACTGAGAAATATTTATATTAACTATTTCACTCCGTGATTATTATTTTTACCTCCAGATATATTTATTTAAGAATTAACCAGTTTACTTGCATTGCGTAATTTTAAAAATACAGTGAGCCAGTGTAGTGGCACAGAAGGGCAAAGTGGTTAAGATAATAGTTTGAGAATCATTGTATGAAAACAGAATTCTATCCAGTCTGTATTTGAATTAAATCTGAATAAACATTTGCAAGAAAGTACTAGCACGATGTTTAACAATTATTTGTGTTTGTTCATTGCAAATGATTAGATCTTTCTTTCCTCTTTTCTCCAATCCTATTTTGCCTCACAGCGTCAGGATAAGAAATTTATAGAATGAGCCCTTGTGCTTGCTTCATTAATAGTGTCTGTCATCGCCTCTGTTATCTCTGAGGTCTATCTTTTGCGTGGCCGGTCTTTTGTTTTGTATCCATTGTATTGGAGCAACATCGCTGTTTGTGGTGGACTGTCTGTTGGTAATCTGATTGTTGCCAAACCATTTAATTTCTTGTTTCTTGATGAAGTTTAGTACTAATGTTGTACCCACATTTTTCCTGAGTCTTCATTTCTCAACTGGTCTCTTCTTGTTACCCCCCAGCATTTGTGTAGACACTTCATCTCTGTCATGACTAGTTTTCTTCTATCATTTGATCTCAGCGTCCAGGTTTGGCACCGTAGCATGTGGGAGAAAGATTGTGTTGAACATTGCTCTTTTTGTGTTCATGGTGACATGTTAGGTGTTAGATATTGTATTAAAACTGACCTACATAACAATTTTAAACCACTCTTTGTGGTATACACCAACAACCCGATTTATCTAAATATTTAGGTCATGTTCTTAGATCAGGCGAAAAGAGACTAAATCGACAAATCCTTTTTGGTCACCATAAAAGAAAACGTGGAAGACCAAAACCACTCTTGAAGAACCATCCAACAAGAAAGTAAACTATTGGGATGTAAAACCATACAAGATCTCCAACTGCTAGCAACGAACCACATCATATGGAGATCTAAAACTCTGCCCTATGTGCGCCTTTGACGAAAGGAACAAACTAATCTAACTTTTGGTATGTACTGTCCTGGGCAGCCATGATAAATACTGTAGTGGAGCGTCTGACTGAATGGATTGATCACAGCTCCCATTGTGCCAGTTATGCGCCTACAGATAGGCCAGCACATCAGATTTCTGTGACTTTTTATTTACTAGGGTAGTTTCTCTACCTGTCACCTCTTACGACATGCCTTGTAGGTCGCAGTGTTACTATTCTTTGCTCCCTTGCGAGCCACAGCAACACTGGGTGAGCAACATTTTAATGTTCTTGTTTCTATTCTACACTTTGCCTGCATGCCCAGCGTGTTCGTAGCGAGCTGGACTGCGGGTGACTAGCTCTCTGAGTGCGGGTTAAATTCCACGGGCTGGCAGAAAAGCCACAGGTCCCCCAGATTGACAGTGTTCGTGGCACCGAACCGAAGGGCTACGATGTCCATGGCACCGAGCCGAAGAGCTGAAAGCTCAAGTGCTTCTGGATCGGAAAAAAATATAACTTTCTATAGCCATCCATCAAACGATATGACACAGTCCCAAACTTGTGTTGTTGCACCCTCTGGTATGGGTGGAGGTACTGTAGAGACTAATCCTGAAAAACAATCCCTACCCCAGGTGGAATACATGATCGAGGTT
Organism: Arion vulgaris; assembly: GCA_020796225.1. Lineage (NCBI taxonomy): Eukaryota > Metazoa > Mollusca > Gastropoda > Stylommatophora > Arionidae > Arion > Arion vulgaris. The sequence goes on along the minus strand of CM036768.1, from coordinate 35,041,306 downwards.
TGACATGTGGGTGTTGTGTGTTCTTTCTTTTGCTCAGCCCACTTCCTCTGCGCCCAACAGTATGACAAATCTCAGCTATATTAGTCTTCTTGCGTGTTTCGATAATTGAAGGGTTTAGTCCAGATTTAAGATTTCATACTGATAGTTCCTGTGGCTCACTGGTTAAGCACACTTCTCTCTCTCTGACCCTCAAGCATCCAGATCTTCTTGCACAGCGTATAATTCCAAACTCTTTAAATCGCTGGATTTATTAAACATCAATTTTATTCAGTTTCAGTTTGGAATATCTTCATCTCCGGACATGTCCATAGGTGCTCCGATCTCCTTCACAATATCTCCAACAGCATCCAGCGACTGACTGTACCAGTTCAATTTTGATTGATGAGCCTACTTGTATACCTGTCGTACTGTTCTTTTCTTGCCACACAAATCTTAAAACCCAGCTCCTGCAATCTAGTAGTTGACGTGGATTGGTCTAAATGAAAATCTTCTCTGCGGCCACACTCTGTGAGGGCGTTCAAGATGTCAGCTCTATCCATTGGCTGGCCCTCTGATATAGCGGCCGAGCCAGCATGTCTTTCTGCTCTCTCATTGCCGACACTCATGTACTCAATCCAACAGGAGGTTGCCAAGAGACTGAAGGTCCATAGCCATCTTAAACTCTCCATGAATCGATGCAAGCCATCAGTGTTAAGACTTATAAAATATATGCATGTGAAAGATGCATTGTGAAGGGATGACTAAACTATTATCCATATATTCCAATTTTTCTAGTAGTGTCTGACCGAATGGATTAGAATGCGGCTCCCATGCAGGAGAAACCGAGTTCAATCCACTTAAGGCCAAGGATTTTTTGTCGGGGCATTAAAGAAAAATCAGTGGGTATTGGTGAAACGCATTTCACTCTACTCCATGGTCAATGTCTTGAATGGCACATACACATTGAACACAAAAATTCTTTGTAGTAGTCACCACAATAAACAAACCGAGTCGAGATTCGCTGCCCACAATAATCAACGCAGTAGTCGAAGCAGTAATAAATGACTACACATCGAAGAAAGATGCTGTTGACTTCACTGATGGTTCTGTTATTCGGCACAGTCGAAGTGCATGGGCCTTTATGGCTAGAGCAAAAAGAAAACTCATCAAAGAGGCAAGTGGTGCATATACGACAACTACCAACCGCATGACTATGGACGTTATGACGGCCCTGAAGTGGCTACAGACGCATGCATTCACTTACGTATGCATGCTCAGCAACTCTATGAGCATGATACAGAAGATCAAGTCTGGTTATGTACGAAAGCAGTGAATGGAATTAATACAAAACTCGTCAATCCAGATACTTACCTTCATCTTTGTTCCAGGTCACACTGGGATGAAGGGCAATGAGAGAGCAGACACACTGGTGGGCAATGCTACGATTGAGAATGGGTCTTCTATGGACAGAAGCAACATCATCAACGCTCTCAGAGAAAACAAACGCTGTGAAGATTTCATCGATGAAGATAAAGAGTATTCCCTATCTCGGTTGTGAGCCCGTCTGCCCAGCGTGTTCATAGCGCGTTGGACTACGGGTGACTATCCATCTGTGTGTGCGGGTTAAATTTCCCGCGGTATGGCAGAAAAAGCTACAGATTCCCCAGATTTACGGTGTTCGTGGCACCGAACCGAAGGGTTACGATGGCCATGGCACCGAGCTGAAAAGCTCAAGTGCTTCTGGATAGGAAAAAAAATCTCGGTTGTGAAAGTTGTGCATACCGATAGGTGCGGCAAGATGGGAAAACCATGAGAGAAAACCCAGTAGATACATCAGTCAACACAGAACGGAAGTTGTTAGCCTGAACACACTGAGATACATGCTTGGGAGTAGATCGGAGCAATTATGGACATGTCCGATGTGCGAAGAAGATGATCCTTAAATGAACAATGAACAAACTCGCTGCAACTGCACTAGTCATGTGGTCACTAAATTCCCCAGGCACATATCCCCCTGTACTACACCGCTCTAAAAAGTGGTACTTCAGGCAGTAACGAGTTGTTAATCCAACTTTTGAAAGCAATTATTACAAAACACTCAGGCAGTAACTAGTTCATTAATCAAATTTAATTAGTTCATAAATCTGGTTAACTTCATGAATAATTCAATTAATAGGATAGAAGAACTAATCAAACAATACGGTTACAATTCTGAGTGATCCAAACCAATAGCAAGGAAATCATGGAGAAAGAAATGCTTAATCTGGTGTAACTAAAAATATGAGAACAAGAAGATATATATATATATATACACATGAAAAATATCTCACACAACGCATTCATACTAATGTATAATAAATAGTAAACAAGTACTTAGGACACACATTGAGGTAGACCGGAAGCATTGCAAGACAGGCACTGTTTTGAAACCTACAGGGAAAGAGGAGTAGGGGAAGACCTAGAAATGCATGGAGAAGAGAGCTGGATCTGATTTTAAATGGATGGGCAAGACATGGAAAGAATTGGATGGAAGTTTGTTGAAGACCTGTGATCCGTTGGGAGCGAAGGTGGTGAAGAAAGCGAGAACTTGGGACACACATTGAGAAGGCCGACCGGAAGCATTGCAAGACAGGCACTGTTTTGGAACCCACAGGGAAAGAGGAGATGGGAAAGGCCTAGACAGACCTGGAGAAGTGAGCTGGAGACTGATATTAAAAGGATAGTTAAGACATGTAAAGAATTAGAAAGGATGGCAAGAGTGAGGAAGGGCTGGAAGCAGTTTGTTGAAGACCTGTGCTCCGTTGGAAGTTGAAGAAGAAGAAACAAGTATTTAGGGCCTCAAATAATTCAAACAATTACCAAACACAAAATTTGAACCACAAACCTTTATTTCTCATAGCACCCATTGCCTAGCCCTGCAGATGAGTGCGCTTTTTTATCCTTCAGAGCGCAACTAGCTAGCTCTCCAAAATAAGAGTTTCACTTTCGTTGTGTTTCATTAAACAGCATCAACACAGAAAATTAGGTCAGATTTGAAAAGTGCTTCCATAAACATGTGATTAGCTTTTTGTGCTTGTATATATGAGGCAATACAAATGCACATATACAATCAAGTATACGCATATAACATACATACACACATTAGTCATTGGTAGTGCGTAGAGTGAACGGTATTTTATTTTATTTTTTTCCGATCCAGAAGCACTTGAGCTTTTCAGCTCTTGGCTCGGTGCCATGGACATCGTAACCCTTCGGTTCGGTGCCACGAACACCGTAAATCTGGGAATCTGTGGCTTTTTCTGCCATCCGCGAAATTGAACCCGCACACACAGAGGGATAGTCACCCGTAGTCCAACGCTCTACGAACACGCTGGGCAGTGAACGGTATTAAAACCAGACAAATGAAAGAAAAGAACAAAATGTGCATCATTGGATACTATCATTAAAAGATAAAGGTGGATTGGTCATGTATGTTGTATGCCAGAAAGGGCATCGGCTAGGACAGCGGACGAGAAAATAATGCCTTTATGCCTAATGGAAACCATGGAGAAGAACTGTGCAATGAGTGTTGAAAGATTGTCCCCTGATGTGTGAAATAGTTGAAAGGCAGTAGAGCGGAAACCTCTTGTAGAAGCCATGTGTCAACAGAACACAGATATATATATATATATATATATATATATATATATATATATATATATATACGAGGAGCATTGAAAAGTAATGCTCCAAGTCCATAACTTTGTTAATATACATAATTTACAAATGAAACATACATTTTCAGAAAGCTTGAGATGTCCACTACACAATAGAGTCATTATTTTTCCACATAGTCACCTCCACGTTCCACACACACACGCCAACGTCGAACTAGTTGTTGCATCCCGTCGAAGAAAAATCTGATGACATCAGGCGTGTCAGGAACACCTGATGCTATATGAGCAGAAGGCGATGACTTTATCTGCCGATTGTCACTGGCGATGAGTCATGGGTGCATCATTACGACACTGAAAACAAGCGCCAGTCTATGGAATACAGGCACAAAAACTCACCCACCCCAAAAAATTCAAAACTGTCGCGTCAGCGGGAAAAGTTTTGATGACCATTTTTGGGACTGCCAGGGCGTAATCCACACAGAATTTTGGACGCTGCAATACTGTCAATTCTGATCGGTATGTGGAAGCGATGAAGAAACTACGGGCAAGACTGCTACGTGTTCATCCTGGAAAACATGCAGTCCTTCAACATGACAATGCTCGTCCACACACCAGTAGACAAACAGCGGCAGCATTAGAGCGTCTCAATTTTGACGACATTTTAGCGCACCCACCATATAGCCCGCATTTGGCACCTTGTGACTTTTTTCTGTTCCCAAAGCTCAAGGAACATCTCAAGGGAACAGATATGCTTCTGACGAGGATGTGGCAGCAGATGTGCGTACCTGGCTTCGTGAAAAATCATTAGATTTTTTCTTCGATGGGATGCAACAACTAGTTGACGTTGGGTGTGTGTGTGGAACGTGGAGGTGACTATGTGGAAAAATAATGACTCTATTGTGTAGTGGACATCTCAAGCTTTCTGAAAATGTATGTTTCATTTATAAATTATGTATATTAACAAAGTTATGGACTTGGAGGCATTACTTTTCAATGCCTCGTATATATATATATATATATATATATATATATATATATGGAAAATGACTAAAGATATAGAAAGCAAGTTGAAAGCATTTGAAAATAGATGTCTGCGAAAAATAATGAATATAAAATGGAGCGAATTCAGGAGAAGTGATGAAATCAGAGACATGTCTGGTCAACCACTAGTGACAACTGTTATAAGAAAGAGAAGATGGAGATATGTTGGGCACACCTTTAGGAGAAATGATCAACGAATATCAAAACAGGCATTGAAGTGGGATGCAAAGGGTTCAAGAAAGAGAGGTCGACCTAAGGAGACCCTGAACGAACTTTGCTGAGAGAGGCAGGAAATATCGGTCTCAGTTCCATGGAGGAGATTGAGCGAGTTGCCCAGGATAGAGCGGTATTGAGAAATTACTTTCAGGTCCTACGTAACATATAACAGTACAGAGGAATATTATTATTATATATATATATATATATAGATCCTTGACATGGTTCTTGTTAAATAACAAACAGTTTCTCCATTAAATAACCATACTGTTTCATCCAAAGAAAAGACAGTCCATACGTTTGGAATCAAGCAGGGTTTGCAGAGGATGTCAGAAGATGGAATGTAAAATACACATAACCATCAACTGTCTTGGGAGTTCCTCCCTCCGGATTAGTGGTCAAGTTTACTCCCTAGCCTTCTGCATAACCATGCTGACCCACAAGGTAGTGGGATTTTTTATCAGAGTTTAAACCACTAGGCTTTAGCATTTCCGAACCTTCCTTCACAAGGCAGTCGGGTTTAACAGTTGCAGATGGTACCATTTACTGTCACATTGTAGCAGATGAAACATCTAATCTGGCTGGGATCATGAGGTATATTGGGGAATATGTTGCTAAGCTCGATTTTCTTTGACCATAGACAAATGATGTGGTCAACATCGGTCCCCAGCTTTTACTTCTCAGTCTTTCTATGATACCCAGTTGAGGCTGGGTTGATCTGAGAACAGTTACTGTTTCTAACTAAATCCCAAGAGAAAGATCATAACGTGTGAAATGAACTGTTTAAGACAAGCTGCCAATGTTACAAGGTCAGGTTGCTAGATTGAGAAATGAGAACATTAGAAATGTCATTTGAATGACACCATACATTCAACATATTTGAAGGCAACAAATAAAATTATTCGGTCACCTAACTCTTAGTGAACCAGGTCAAAAGTCATGTTTTTACAAGCCATTTGTTTTTAGAATAAAAATGCCTTTTAGTTTGGTTTCTGGTAAAAATGCGTTCAACCCAGTCACGTAGAGTGACATTTGGTTCACAGGGGCTAATGAGAATGAAACCAGATCTACTACCATTTCGCATCTATAACAATCGACAACCTGGAAGCAGAGCTTGAGGAAGACCAAGAACCCGATGAATATCACAGATATCCTGCCACATCAAAGACTGACAACTACAGATGCAACATACCTGGCACAGGATAGAAAACTGACTCTCCCCACAATGCTTCATAGCACATGTGGATAAGACAAGACTGTCCGTAAACATCAAACTCCCACTGTGGGATTTGATCCTAGTACCACCTGATTACACAGCGAGTGCCCTAACCACTTTGCTATCCTCTAGATAAGCAATCAATTTTAAATGTAAATCGTTTACAGAACTTTGCAATCAAACACAGTAAACTAGTAATCGATTTTCTAGACACAAATTATATATTCGGTAGTTTGCCATTGCTTTATGAACAGTGAGGTCTATTTTACCGTTGTCAAAATCCATGCCAAACAAATTTGCTTCAAAACTGCCAGCCGAGGAGTTTGAACCAGGTATGCTTTGGTTGTGATCGAGTTCACTACAGCTAAAGCTACAGACGCCTAACTAAAATTGTTAATAGATTACAAAACTCATAGCTCTGAACAGCTGAGTATAATATTATGCATATAATTTTTAATAATGGACATCCCTGAGGTCATATAACAATTCTCATAAAATGGATAATATTAAATTTGACAACTGTTTTTATCTTCTTTACTTGTCCCACTGTTATCGAGATATTGTCCAGTGTCTTGGTTTGGTTTTGCTCTGCTCTAGATCTTTTTCGTGGTCTTCCTCTTGTCTTCTTTCCTGATGTTCTGTTGTAGAAAACTCTGTATACAGTGCAGTTTCGTTGCATTCTTATTATGTGGCAGAACCACTTCATTCTTTGTTTCTTAGTGTAATTAAAGCAGTTTCAGTTTGGAATATCCTCATTGCCCTCCGGACATGTCCATAGGTGCTTCGATCTCTTTCGCAGTATCTCCAACAGCGTCCAGTGACTGACTCTACCAGTTTAATTTTGATTGATGAGCCTACTCATATACCTGTTGTGTTGATCTTTTCTGGCCCCGTCAATCTTCAATCCCAACTCTTGCAATCTAGTAGTTGACTTGGTTGGTTTAAATAAAAAATTTTTTTTGCTGCCACACTCTATGAGGGTGTTCAAAATGTCAGCTCTATCCAGCCTGCTGCTTTCCCAATGACACCTATGTTGATAATATTAAAATAGTATTTGGCACTGCCTGTTGCAGGTGGGACAAACTGCGTCTCAAATGATTTTAATGGAACAAAAAAAACCAGAAGATTGATAATACTGAAGCAATGTTTGGCACTAGCTGCTGCTGCAGGTGGGACAAACTGTATCTTTGTCCCCCTAAAGTAGATATGAAATAAGGCTACCATGCTACCTGGACCACCAAGGGGGAAGCTGGGAACCTCCCTTCCCTTGGTGACCTCAAATAATTTTACTCTTAGTGGACCATTATGGAGCAAAAGCCATTATGGATAAAATGCCACTTAGTGGCTCTGTCACAAGGGTTAATAGAGCATAAAAGAAAGAATTATACAAAATGATTATACAAGGAGTAAGCAGATATTAAATCAATGATTGGTTAACAGAAATGACTTGATAGCACTCTGAGTACTATAGGTAATGCAGCACATAGACAGTTTTTCATCTGGGTACTATAGGGAACGGAGCACAATAGACAAGTCTCTTTCATATGGGTACTTTAGGAATGGAGCACAATAAACAAGTCTCTTTCATCTGGGTACTATAGGGAATGGAACACAATAGACAAGTCTCTTTCATCAGGGTACTACAGGGAACGGAACACAATAGACAAGTCTCTTTCATCAGATAGTGAACAAAATCTAATGCCGACGGTTCCCATCATTCGCGGGTTATACATATTTCTATCCGCCAACATTTCTACTAATGACACATTTCATTTGAAATTTCTACACTGTTGTTTCATTGAACAGGATGTTGGGTCTTCAGTAATGAGTACAATTTCTTTTTTTTTCTTTTCGCTGGAAGTATTTGTTACATATTCACTGGTCTCCTGTATAAACTTCACATCTTTTGTAGCACATGCAGAGGTCTGTGCTATTTTTGTTCCAGTGTTGTTTCACTAGACCAGTGTGTTTGCCTCAGTATATTATATTCAGGGCATGCTTGAAGTATATGCTGTTCAGTCTGGGGTACCTGTCTCATGGTTGAATTGCTAATCTTCTTCTTCTGCATTCTCACTAGATTGGGATTTCGGATTCTCTATTAAAGGCAGCGTCTGCCTCAGATTATCAGCCAGTCATACAGTTTGTCTTGGACGCTGGTGTTAGTGGGCCACCTCTTTCTTCTCAAGTCTGTATACTGGGGCAGTTCTGTAAGATATAATTCCTATGATTTCTGCTTCCCTGTTTGTGCTGACCTCTTCCCGCAGTAAGTTTTGGCCACCCTCGTGATGGTAGGTCTGACATTCTTACTGTATGGTTAAATCTCCGAGGACAGATTGAAGACGTAGAATCCGTTATCCCATTCCTCATTGTGAGGAGTCGTTGCACCATGTTATGCACCTTACGGCCTGGTGCATCGGTTTTCTGCAAGCATTTGTTTTGGGTTAGCATTCCCTAGCGGACGTGTGCATTCAATTTCAGTCAAACCTCCTTAGTCGCCTCTATGACATGCTGGCAGATAACAGTGATTCTATTCTTTACACCCCAAATTTGGCCCCCGGTAACCACTCAGTGGAATTGCCAATCTTGAATTTGTATACATGGGGCTGTGGAGTCGATTGTGTCCTGTACTGAGAGAGAATGACTTGTTCTAATTTACTTAAATTTTGGTAGTTGTCTTGTGTTTCTGATTGATCATCTGATCGATTTAATAATTCTTTTGCATGCATTCTGAATGATTCATTGAGTATGATCTGAAAGGTGGAGGCTGGTGGGTGCGCAGGAAATTGACTGAATCACTACAAGGGTCAACAATTTGCAGAATTACGTTATCCTCATTCTGGGGTACATGGATGCCGATGACTGAGAGAGCAGACAGGCTGGTGGCTCTACCAGCTATATCAGGGTCAGTCGATGGATAGTCTACATTTTAAACGCCCTCATAGAATGTGTGGCTGCAAAGAGAATTTTAATTTAAAACACTACACTTCAACTGTTAGATTGCAAGAACTTGGATTGAAGTGACCAGAAAGAACAGTATAACAGGTAAATGAGTAGGCTCATTAATCAATATTGAATTGGTATGGTTAGTCACTGGACGCTGTTTGAGATATTGAGGAGATTGGAGCACAAATGGACAGTCGAATGTAGTGAAGATATTCCAAACTGAAACCTTTTCTTTGTGTGTGTCATGACGGAAGTCAGCAAACAAGAGATTACCAAAATTCTACCCCACCTCAAAGTGGTGACCCTGGTAACAGAATCCAAAGACTAGCCAAGTAAGTAGGGATCAAAGGGAAGGGCAAATTCGGTCCCAACAGTGCACATATGTTTCTGGACCAAAATGCGCTGACCTCATAACCTCACAGCATAGTCAAAGTCAATGAACAAAAACAGAATGTTGAATTACTTTTTGTATGACCCTGTTTTCCATATCCAGTGTATCCATTAAATGTTATATCCATCATCTGTTCTCAAATCCAATATATCCATCCCCTGTTCTCATATCCATCTGTTCTCATATCCAATGTATCCATCTATTCTCATATCCATCTGTTCTCATATCCAATGTATCCATCTATTCTCATATCCATCATGTTCTCATATCAATGTACCATCTATTCTCATATCCATCATCTATTCTCATATCAATATACCATCTTGTTCTCATATCCAATGTATCCATCTTATTCTCATATCCAATGTATCCATCTGTTCTCATATCCAGATATTTGTTCACTTCAATGATCCATCTTTTCAATCAATTATCCATCTTGTTCTCATATCAATATATCATCATGTTCTTTTACTGTCTATACATCCTGTTCAAGCATGTATCCATCATCTGTTCTTTTATTTCCAATATATCCATCCTGTTCCCATATCCAATGTATCCATCATCTGTTCTTTTATTTCCAATATATCCATCATCTATTCTATTTCAATATATCCATCTGTTCCCATATCAATGTATCCATCATCTGTTCTCATATCCAGAAATTCTTTAGACCTGAATAGATCCACTTCTTGCACAAATGGAAAAAACACCAAAAACTCATTACTGCCTGTAGTACCGCTATTTAGGCGTGTAGGACAAATGAGACAAGAACCTGAGGAATTTAATGGCCGCATGGCTAGTGCAGTTGGCACAAAGCTGTTCTCTCTCTTTAGCCTGTTCTCCCTTGGCGTTTAGGGCAGCAACAAACGCACACCATTCTTCCCTGTTCGTGGCCTTCCTCTGTATTGTGTTCCAGCTATGATTCATTTCCTTCAGTTCTTGTTCTATCGTTCTCCTCCAGGTCGTCTTGGGTCTTCCACGCTTTCGCCTACCCTCTGGAGTCCATCTCAGTGCAGTTTTTGTGTCGGAGCCAGACAAAGCTGTTCAGGTTAGGATATTTCATTTATGCCCACAACAGAAAAAATCCTTGGTCTTACGTGGATTGAACAGGTCTCCATTAGCGGTCTCCCACATGGTAGCACCGCTTTAATTCATTCAACCAGACCCTTGCACAAATAAATGAAAATAATAACAAATATTATAACAAATCATTAAAAAATCACGCTCAAAGAGAAGACTTTTCTTGAAAATCTACGTGCTGTGAGTAATTCTTCAAAAGAAAACTAATGGTGTAAGTCTAAACATCATCTACATCAATATGGTACACAAGTCATTCTCAGCTTGATTGCTGTTTTTTTATTTTAGTAGACAGCACCGGGCATTTGTGCACAGTCATAACCAGATATACATTTCTAAACAGTCAAAGACCACCATCAGATATACATTTCTAAATAGTCAAAGACCACCATTAGATATACATTCCTAAACAGTTAAAGACCACCATTAGATAAACATTCCTAAACAGGAAGACTACCATTAGATATACATTCCTAAACATTCAAAAACCACCATTAGATATACATTCCTAAACAAAGACCACCATCAGATAAACATTCCTAAACAGGGAAGACTACCATTAGATAAACATTCCTAAACAGGGAAGACTACCATTAGATAAACATTCTAAACAGAAGACACCATTAGATATACATTCCTAAACAGTCAAAGACCACCATTAGATAAACATTCCTAAACAGTCAAAGACCACCATCAGATATACATTCCTAAACAGCAAGACCACCATCAGATATACATTCCTAAACAGCAAAGACCACCATCAGATATACATTCTAATAGCTAGTCAAAGTCACCATCAGACATACATCCTAAACAGTCAAAGGTCACCATCGTATCCGATCTTTATACTCTTCTAAAACGCTCCACCGTTTTATTGTTTCATAACCAAGCATGAGGAAAAATGAAAAAGTGATTGACTGGACAAGCGAGCAGAGAGCCTTTTGTGACGAGCCATACTCCATCCTCCTTCCATAACTGATGAACTGTTTGCTCAAACTTGGTGCCTTCAACCTGAGAAGATAGCAATAATATTAGAAGAAATTTCTTTATATGATGAACAGGTTAGCTGAACTAATTCAATTTCTCCATTGTTAACAGTCTAAGTAAGCTGTGTGCAATAAATGTAGTAATTAATTTAGTCATGTCAAAGCTACATAATTAATTTAGTCATGTCCAACAGCTACAGTAATTAATTTAGTCATGTCCAACAGCTACAGTAATTACATTTAGCATGTACAACAACTACAGTAATTAATTTAGTCATGTACAACAGCTCATAATTAATTTATGTCATCACATACAGTAATTAATTCCTACAGTCAGTATACAACAACTCTAGTCTAAAGGCAAAGCATTTTTTCCCGATCCAGAAACTTACTTTTCAGTTCTTACTCAGGTGCATGGTCTCCATTAACCCTTCGTTGGTGCTCTAGAAACGTAAATCTGGAATCTTGGCTTTTCTGCCATCCAGCGGATTGAACCGCAGCACGAGGGAAGTGCACCCGTAGATCGAGCTCAGAACAGCTGGCGAGGGCAAAGAGTTAACTTCATTGCACTGGTTTCCCCATACGATCCGTCCCTGATTGGCAGAATTCAAAGTTTGCCAAACATGAACTCCATACTCAGAACAATCTAGAAATCTCAAAAAATTAATCATGTGACGCTCGCGAATAGATCCACAACCTTTAGGACTAACAGGCAATGCTTAACGAAAGCTGAGGCCTAAGAAGAGTAGCAGAACAAGGAACTCATTGTGAGATGAGATATATTATAACAAGGTACATAGATTCTAACACCAGATGGAAGATGTACAACAGAGATTAGGAGTAGAATAGCTCAAGAAAGCAGCTTTTATAAATAAGACACACTATGTGAACTCACTAAATGCACTGCGCGATCTCAATTATATTGAACAATTCTTTGTAGGCGAATCATGGACACTGAACAAACAATCAATACGATCATTGAACCACAGAATGGTTTACAGAGAATGTTGAGAATTCCATGGACGCAAAGAACAACGTTGAGGTTTTAAATCAGGTCTGCACAAAAACCTTATCAAAGAATAAATCAAATCAAGGTTCTTGGGCATATAATCGAAGAAGGTTTAGAACATTTGGTGACTACGGTAAAATTCAGGGAAGGAGAGATGTAAGACAGAGGGAAGATGTTAGATGGCCTGACATCTGGTTGACAAAATATCGCGTCAGAACTGATTACATGCACCAAGCAAGAAGTTGTGGAGAACATGATGCCTCGCGGCGGCATGGCAGATTGATTGACAAGATCCGCCCATGACTGGTGATCTGGTTCAGCTCCTCAATCGCGTGAATTTTCCGACCCGCGGCTCTGGTGATCTAGCCTCAACTGGGCCAGACATGCTCTGGGAAAGTAAAGGCGGTGGTGATGCTGACCACATCACCCATCGTGTCGCGGTCAATGAAAAATACAGGCTAACACTGTATTGACCTATATACCAAGGTAGAAAGGGTTCCTTTACTTTTACTTTTACATAGATGCAATTCAGCATATGTGGACACATGCTTAAACAGATGACTCAGCTACAAATGTCATTATTGATGTAGGAGGTAATCTCATTACCAAAAATTAGGACACAATTAACCTGGTCATAGCTAGGAAAGTTCTTAATTAATTTCAGTATAAAAATGGAAGTTCTACGATTAGCATGCAAGCGCCATACTTACAATTTCCAGGATGTATGGAAAACTAACTAACACATGTCAAATTCAAATGCTAGACCAAGAATGCAAATATTCAAGCAGAGCTGTAGACCCTAAACACAATGTACTAGCACTTCTTCTTGTCATTACACTGTTCTGGGTTTGCCCAATGTTGTGGTTTTCGGTTTATCTTGACCTGTCCTGTGGCTTGGGTGATAATTTTTCGTTTTGACAGGATTAGTCAATCGAGTCTTTCACGATCTTCCTCTGCCTCATTCCTGATGTAGAATTCTCTGTATACAATGGAGTTTGGTTGCATTCTTATTAATGCATGAACCACTTCATTCTTTGTTTCTCAATGTAATTCAAACAAGGTTCTGTACCAACTTTCTTTCTTATGCTGACGCTTGGTACTTGTCTTTCTTGTAACATTTTTAGCGACATAACATTTCACATGTAATTTTGCAGCTTGCTTTCCTCATGGTCCAAGCTTGGACTTTGTAACACAAGGTAGGCATGAAAATGCTTGTTGTTTAAGCTGCCATTGAGATATAATGTACAAACACTTGAAAGATAAAATCACAAACAGTAACTTATACATAGTTATATTTCAACAAACAGAGCAGACTGAACTCAGATTTGAACATTGCCCAGTGGTTACGGGGCCCAAATTTGGTGTAAAGAATAGAACCACTGTTACCTGCCACGCATGTCGTAGGCGACTAAGGAGGTTTGGCTGAAATCGGATGCACATGTCCGCTGGAAATGCTAACCTGAAACAAATGCTTGCAAACGGATGCACCAGGCTGTAGGCGCATAACATGGTGCAGACCCTCACAATGAGGAATGGGATGCATTCTACGGTCGCCAATCTGCCTCTGAGATTTGCGCAGTAAGAATGTCAGACCTACCATCCGGGGCAAAACTTACTGTGGAAGAGTGGCACAAGCAGAAAGTAGAAATCATAGGAATTATATCTCAGAACTGCCCCCAGTATGCAGACTTGGGAAGAAAGGGTGGCCCCTACACCAGCGTCCAAGACAAACTATAGGCGTGGCTGATTATCGCAACTGGCTGCCTTTATTAAAATCCAAATCCAATATTGTTAGAATGCAAAAAAGAAAGAAGATTTGAACATCATCACGACTGCCAAAATCCAACTCACTGCAACATTTTCCCCATTCAAAATTTGCTCATTTCCGTTGCAAGTCTTTTAGCTCCAAATTTCAAGATGTTACAAAATAGTAATTGGTTACTGAACTGATGTACAGCACTCCGGGCAGACCCATAGTGCTCAGTCTCCACAACAGATGTATCATACAGTGTGCTGGTTAAACACTCATTTCTGCCCTCAAGTATCCAGCTCTATTTGTAATTGTGTAATTCAAACTCTTAAATTGCGGATTAATTCAACTCAATTGTTCATTTGAGGATCTCTTCACAGTTCAAGCTCATTGGACATGTATTTCAGTGTGTTTAGGCTAACAACTCCTGTTCTGTGCTGTTATACGATCGATGTCATAGCACATTGGGCAATCCCATTCGTGCTCTGTCTTCCGCTGCAGCAGCCATCCCAAAGTCCATTTGTTCACCGAATTGATATGCCTTCCTACCATGAAGAACGTTCTTGTTGATTGTGTACATGGAGTTTCTTGATTTTCCTCCTTCACCTATGAAGCATGAACGTGAATGTACTGGCTGCCTTGGCTCTAGTCATGGACATCGTAACCCTGACTGTGCAGCACGTAATCTGGAACAGTGATTTTCTCCAGTCCTGTGCCCCACAGGACTAGTCACCGTGTCAGCTACTGAACATGGTGCACCGAGATAATACCTTTATAAATGTCAATTTTAGTGTCCCATCCAACAGTAGATTGTCAAGAGACAGTAGGTTGCCAAGAGACCGTAGAACATATTAAATGGAGACGTTAAATTGATAAAAATTGTTAATTTTTTTAAAAGATGGCTGAGACTAACCTGTATTCTAGCTCTGACAACATCAAGAGGGTTTGTGATAATAGCAGATGTCACTCCTCCAAAAGGGGCTGCTATTACTTGTATAGCAAGGCAGACGTACACAGGAACAATGTTCGTTAGCAGAACTGTGATGATTTTTAAAAAACATTAATGGGTATACAAGCATATACATATAGGGACTATCAATAAAAACTAACAGTATGGAATGGGATTGACAGGAAAACACAGCTAAGAATATGCATATTCCCAATGGCAATGTATGGGTGTAAAGTATAGACATTTAACAAGGCAGTGGAAAAACATATATCTGTTTTTGAATATAAGTGTTACAGAAGAGTCCTCTGTACATCATGGACAAAGAAGAGGACAAATAGATCTATCCAGAAAGAAGTGCAAATCAAAGGAAACTAGCGGATGCTGCAAATAAGAAAATTGAAGTATTTTGGACATTTAAAAAGACAAGAAGGGTTGTAGAAGACTTATGGAAGGAGAGAAGGTAACTGAGAAGATTGGATTCAGGATCGCCTGTGTGGTGCGGGACCAGTATAAGATAGATCTCGACCTCGTAACGTAAGCCCCATAGCGTGACACAATCTCAGCGTGACCTACAATGCATATCAAAGAGGCGACTGATGTAGGCCCAAGGATGCTACCCTAGTAAATAAAAAGCAACGCAGAAATCGGATATGCTGGCCTACTTGTAGGCGCATAGCTGGCACAATGTACAATTGCAGCTCAGATCACATTCAAATCAGACAAAGTGGTTGACAGGTTGTCAATATGGAGCATTCGAAGAAGAAGGATTCAGGATGATGTAACTGATGATTTGAACGCTGCAGAATGGGACATCTGGCCATTGATAGAGAAAAATTAAGGACTGTTGGGATGAAATTCCTGCTGGCTATGACTGGATAATGAGATCAACAACAGCCAGTGAAATTCCTGCTGGCTATGACTGGAAAAGGAGATCAGCAACAGCCAGTGAAATTCCTGCTGGCTATGACTGGAAAGGAGATGAGCAAAGCCAGTAGAAATGTCACGTGGCGTATGACTGGAAAGGAGATAGCATTACAGCTCAGTGAAATCCTGCTTGGCTATGACTGGAAAGAGGAAGATAGCAGACAGCCAGTGGAGAGACATAGGAATTAGTGAATCGGATGATGTCTAAGTCAAGTTGGAGTTTAGGTTGTAACAATTGCATCCTTCACACATGCATACACAAGATGGAAGAAGAAAAAACTAAACTGAAACAATCTCACAACAACTGGGTCTGACTATTCATGGGAAAAAAAACAAAGATCATGAGATTAAATGCTAATTCCAGAGACCTGATCATACTGAGAGGATCACCATTAAAGGAAATCACTGAACAGAACAACTGCACACAATGTGTGATGTCATCAACATCATACTGGCAATCTGTACTTTAACCAAAAAAACACAGTTTGAAATGTACCGTTTCCTGCTCAGAGTGCCCATGTAAGCGTTCAACCAGAGCCAACTATAAACTCATGAGCCTTCGGACTCGGGTAAGAATTATGGGAAATCCTACCACAACTACACCATGTGACCTCACATTCCAGATTGTGTATATAGCGAATTCATTTTAAAATCAACACAAAATGCTAAATCGAAGTTATATTATGCAACAAGTTAAGTTTAACAATAAGGAATATCAATATTATGAATATTTTCACCAATAAATAACCATAGACTCACAGAATTGAGTAAAATTGCAAAAAAGCTTTTCAAATATTGTGTCAAACATCTATATTTTCCAGCCCCTGATCCTATAGGTCAGGTATTCCCAGTCAATTCCCTAGTTCTCAATTGACTGGCCTAGTTATCTAGAGTTGGCTGTGGTTCAACCCAGTTCAGTTCTAACTTCTACAATGATTAAGGATATTGTCCCAACTAAGAAAATTAAGGACACCCATTATTCATGTGAATGGGTAAGACAATTAATAGTACTAAGAATTGAACGTATATACTCTACGAACCTGTGTATGTTTGGAACCACATATGTTGTGATATTGTCATAAGCATACTTTTTTCTTTTGTCCTTCTCTGCTTTTTGAGCCGTTAGGCCTAGCAAGTTTAACTGATGATCGGTTTCCGAGATAGCACGCGCAGTGCTTGATTTTGTTGTATGGTATTGTTGAGTTTTAAGATGTCTGTAACTCCACCAATCCATCTTTTCTTGGTCTGCCCCTTCCTCTTGATGATTCCATTTTCAGGTTGTACGGAGTTGCAACTGGTGTACTTGGGTTCATTCTCACCAAGTGGCCAAACCATTTGAGTCTGTTTTTCAATGAATCTAATAGCAGGTATTGTTCTGACTGTTCAAATTTCCTCATTTCTTATATGGTCTCATTTTATTTACTGCTTTCCATAAACATACAATACAATGACAAACATAAAACCAACTGAACAACATCATCAGAAATACACAGTAATCACCTCACCACAATAATGATCATAGAAGAACCACCAGAGAGCACTGTTTGGAGCAAAGCAAGCCAGGGATACAAAATATCCTTTATAGAAACCCATCAGTCCATCCTGTTTGTAGACAGCCTTAATGACAGCTTGAACAGCTCCAAATCTAGACCTGGACTCTGCCTCGGAAATGTGGAAGTGTTGTAACTGAGACAATTTGTGATGTCCTTACTTTTTCTGAAAAATAATTGAGGTATTAATGGTTATAGAATCTAGTACACTACAATTTGGGCAGACACATAGGTGCATAGCATCTTTCAGCAAATGGTAATAAAGGTTATGCATATTCAAACCTTTGTCTTTGGCGTATTCTCAGACCGAGATGGTATGACAGCATTGCAAACACAGACTGTGGACAAGAGCCCATGATGACTCAGGTTAAGAGGAGAAAATGGTGGTGGGTTGGACATACCCTGGGAAGACGCAGTCAAGTGTCACTAGATAAGCATTTGAATGGAACCCTCAAGGAAAATGGAAACATCCTAAACAGACCTGGAGAAGAAGTCTTCTTGAGGAACTTAACAATCCTAATATTCTATTAACCTTCATGATGGCGGTAGTTAATAATGATTTAAACAAATTATAAATATCATTATTGTTTCTCATTCTTCATTCTCCACTATTTTTATCCTTCTTGGGCCTAAAGATAAATTTTAAGACTCAGTTTTCAAAGGTCTGTAATAATGTCACTCTGTAGTGAGTGCTGGAAAATGACCCAAACAGTATACACAAGCTGGAGACATTACAAAATAAATGCTTATAAAGAATCTGCATATTGATTGATTGGACAATCATCATTGCACTCGGTGAATAATCATTGTGCTCCAATCTCTTTCTTGTGTATAAATATCTCAGCAGCAGAGCACAAACTCTGTAGCAACAGTGAGGGTTCTAGAATGGGACCATAAACTAGAATGGAACCAGAAACTAGATTGAAACTATGAACTAGACTGGAATCATGAATGGCACTGGAGGCTGGAACTAGACTGAGGAACTACACTGGAAATGAACTAGAAAACCATGAACTAGACAAACTAGGAACTGCATTGGAGCAAGGGAAAATAGACTGGAACCATGAACTAGAATGGAACCAGTATTTTTTTTAAAGAGTGACGTTCTCACTGATCAACATGTAAACATTAGATTAGAAAAGGACTGAATGTTTATTAAGTGAAAAATCAGATCTAAAACATGGTAAACCGTGCGATGGTGACAGCAAATACAACTAAATATTTTACTGATGCTTAAAAACCATATCATCTATGTGTTGTTGTGGCCCACAATGGGAGCAAAGAATAGTAACAATGTTACCTATAAGGCATGTCGCAAGAGGCAACTAAGGGAAGGGCCCAGGAAGCTACCTAGTAAATAAAAATCATTGCAAAAATCTGATGTGCTGGCCTTCTTGTAGGTGTATAACAAACAACCTACTATCGCTCTTAGGCTCAGATCACATATAAGTCACGAACAAGTGAAAATCGATATGGAGTGTTCTAAGAAGAAGAAAACCATAATTGTGACCAGATAACAATATACACCATGTACTGGAGGTGACTAAGGCTCTACTCTGGCTGGAGTTTCAAAACTACAGTCATGCGTGCATTCTGAGTGATTCATTGAGTATGATCCAAAAGGTGGAGGCTGGTTTGGTGCACAGGCAATAGACTAGCTACAGGCGCCAAAAATTTGCAGAATTATATTCATCTTCATTACGGGGCACATGGGTGTTGATGACAATGAGATAGCAAACAGGTTAACTGGCTCTGCGACCATATCAGGGGATTGTCCAATGGATGGAGCTGATATTCTGAACGCCCCATAGAGTGTGGCAACAAAGAGGATTTTCATTTAAACCAATTCATGTCAAATGCTAGATTGCAAAAGCTTGGATTAAAGTGGTCAGCAAAAAACAGCACAACAGGTATATGAATAGACTCATCAATCAACATCAACTGAGTACGGTTAGTCAATGGACGCTGTCAGGCGATATTGCGAAGGAGATCGGCACCTATGGACCTGTCTAGAGTGCAATGAAAATATTTAAATTGATGAAACACGGAAGAACAAAATACTTTAGTTTTACAAAGTACAAAACAATACACAGCAACGTTTCAATCAATGGGCGCTGTGTATTGTTTTGTACTTTGTTTTACGTGTTTTGCCACTGCTACATAGTGGATGCAAGTCATGGACAATGAAAACACAGATAGAAAAATCTCTGAGGGCCACATAAATGTGGTTTTACAAAAGAATGATGAGAATCCTATGGACTGCTAAAATGACTAATGTTGAGGTGTTGAATGAGATTTTTTTTTTTTTTTCGATCCAGAAGCACTTGAGCTTTTCAGCTCTTGGTGCCATGGACATCGTAACCCTTCGGTTCGGTGCCACGAACACCGTAAATCTGGGAATCTGTGGCTTTTCTGCCATCCCTGGAATTGAACCTGCACACACAGAGGGATAGTCACCCGTAGTCCAATGCGCTACAAACACGCTGGGCAGGCGGGCGTTGAATGGGATCAAGACACAGAGAAGCTTATCATCAAGATAAGAAAGAGGCAGTCATCATTTTTCGGGCATGTTATGAGGAGAGGTTTAGAACACATTGTGACAATCGGTAAAATCGAGGGTAGACGAGACAGAGAGAAAATTGTGGATAGCCTGACTTCATGGCACGGTAGAACGTCAACATCTGAGTTGATAGCAAACATCAACAACAGAGATTTGTGGAGATCCATGATCGCCTACGCCAGCCGGCACCTGATGATTATGACATAGTTTTACTGCAGTCTTCCCTTATAATGAAGATATTCCAAATTGAAACCAAAAACCATCTAACATATTATGCAACAATAACAAACTAGCTAAAATATTTTTTTTTAAATTACAAACCATCAGATGTGCTGCTTCTTTTTCCCATCAACATCAAGTGCTGAGTTACAATGTCTATTGGGACAGCCAGTGTCTGGCCGATTGTTGATGCAAAGCCACCTCCTGTAAAGGAAGATATCAATACAATATTATCAGCCAAACAAAATTTATAGTTCCGTCCTTCCATACAAATAGAACACTACACTTATGTTAATGACCAAGTTTCAAAATGATAAGAAGATAAAATATAGTTTGAATAACGATGTGTGAAACGATGAAGTACACACCTGAAATTAACAATGCATACGGCAATCACCCAACATTAATCAAATATAAATTTTAACAGCTAACATTAATAAAATATAATTTTCAATACTTAAATTAATAAAATATAATTTTCAATACTTAAATTAATAAAATATAATTTTCAACACCTAACATTAATAAAATATAATTGTCAACACCTAACATTAACACTTTACTGACCAAATTAGAGTCGTCAATTTTGGGTAAAGTCTTAGAGACCAACCGACGATGCGAATTTCGAACATGTTGAATGCAAACAGACGGCAGTATTGATACATTTATAGGTCACGTGTCATCCGGTTATTTTATTATTCCAAAATGGCTGCCCCACGATCGGTAGTGTTTAGAACAGTTTCAAACAGTGATTTCAAGGAAAATTCGTTATTTTTGTTAGAAGTTTCACTTTCAGAGTTTTTATCATGTCTGATAACGGAAACCATATGTGTAACATTGATGATTCTGACTCTGCTAGCGAATGTAGTGTGAAAGTGATACCTCGTGGCTAAGTAGAGATCGTCATTGAATAATAACGAAAGTGAAAGTAGCGACAACGACGTTACATTTCAAAATGCCGATGACGTAGGTACATCGCAAGTAAGAAGTGGGCGTGGTACCAGAGACCAGAGTATTGCAGTCAATACTAATAATCTCTGGAGATGGAGAAATGTTCGTCAAAACGAACTAGTTGAGCTTGACAGTATTATTCAGTACCAAGAACAACAAGGTGTCACGTCAGTCCAACTGACTATCGCCTATTCATTTTTCAAGTTTTTTTTCCTGATACTGCCATAGTGCTAATCACTGATGAGATGAACAGATATGCTGAAAATCATCTATCCCAGTATTCAGGAAGTGCCAAGTACAACTAAAAGAGTTAACCTCATTTCTACTGTTCACTCCAGTGAGGTTATGGACAAGACAGTTAGAAAAGGGGAATGCCTGGGGTAGAATAATCAAGAAGCCAGTGATTGCAGAAAAATATAACAAAAGTATGGGGGGTGTCGATCACTTCGACCAACTGGCGCAAGCTACCCCTACCCACACAGATCCTATAAATGGTACCTGCCCTTGTATCATTTCATAGTTGAAACTGCCCTGGTCAATGGACACATAAGCTACAACACTGTCAACTCCACCAAAAATATCACAGCAAAGAAGTTCAGGCAGGATGTCAGTCTTGCTCTTCTTGAACCTGCTGTCCTTCAGCGAAATGTGGTGCCTTCAACATCACAAGTCACAACATCACGACTGACTGAGCGCCATTTTATTGAAAAATATGAAAGGCCAAAGTATAAGCCAGACTGTAAAGTGTGTAAGACTGTAAAGAAAAGAAGCCAGACTTGTATGTACTGCCCAAATTGCAATGTACCTCTATGCTTGACACCCTGCTTCAAGTTATACCACACAGTTGAGGATTACCAACGTTCCCGACAAAGACTTTTACAGATACCTACAGCTACAACCTCAACCACAGTTCATGAAGGCAGCGGATCAGACTCCAACTAGAGGTAGTTTATTAGTTTAACATTCACAAACACTTTTTATGAGATGCCACATCAATCAACACAATACAATCAACAACAACAAAAAATGTGTTTTCCATTTTATTCAAATTTATGTTTACTTTTTATGTTGAAATGTGTTGTCAATCGTTAAACCAGTACTCAAAATTAGCTAGTTTTATTCATTGCTAACCATGTCCCTAACATATTATTGCCTTGAAATTGAACAAACTCACTAAAAACTATGTAAAGTGGCTGGTTTTAAAACATATTATATAAATTCTATAAATAGCCACACAAATCAAGATGGCCGCTAAATGTTCATGCGACTAATTTAAATAAAATATTTTTTCGGATGTGGCAACCATTTATACTGGTGCTCAGAAAATTTTGAAGCGGTATATCGCTTTTTACATTTTTAATGAATTTAATTTGAAAAACAGTCATTTTGTAAGAAATCTCCAAACACCCTTGGTAATGGGAGACAGTAATGCTCAGGATTGCTGGTCAGCAAAGTGTTAATCAAATATAATCTTTAACGGGGGACTGCCTAGAGTAGTTGATAGTAGCTCGGCCTGCTAGCTGTGAGGAGCTGTGAGACGCCTCATAGCTCGGGTTTGAATCTACTGTCCGGCATTTGTTCGAGTCCCCTGGTCTTACTCAGGGCGATAACATGAGTACCTCTGAAGTCGGAGAAAATCTGCCTGTATGGCGAGGAATACTAATTACGAGTACATTGAGCACACGGCTGCCAGTGTAAAGTAATTTACAATGTACGCGTTGCTGCCATTGTAAGAAATTGGAAAAACGGATTTTCACGCAAAAATCAGTTTCAGAGATGAAACCGTCTGAGTTGAAGCGGAGAAAGAAAAAAGAAAAAAAAAGAAAAAGAAAAAAAAAAAAAAAAATAATCTTTAACAACTAACAACCAAATAAAATGCTAACACATAAGAAAGTAATCAAGCCCAAATTTTCATACCATCTAGTATGTAGGGGATCGAGAGAGAGAGAATGCCATCTAGTATACACAGGAATATATTTTGTTTAACTTCTCTAAAAATGAACACAAATCTCACCAACAAATGAACGTAATCTGTTGTCTTGTATGTCCATATGTTCCGATAAATAGTGTCTTGTTCCTTCGTATGTAGAAATATATGCCATTGATGGGAATAGCTGCAAACAGGACACCTGCAGACACAAAGAATTGAATGTGTTATTAAGAAAACATGTCTCAGAACGATTACCTTCTTTGTTCTTCTTTGCATTCGTTCTTTAGACCAATTTTAATCACTCTTTGTGATATGTTTGATCTTTGCCAAGAACGTGTATACGTTGCACATTGGTTTGTAGGCCCCTAAAGCGCATAGACTTCTACTCATTTAGGACACATGCATCCGATTTCCTCAAACCTCATTAAGTAGCCTCTTCGACATGCATGGCAGGTAACAGTGGTTCTATTATTTACACCCCAAATTTGGGCCCGGTAACCACTCGGAGAACGAGTTACCAACAACACAAAAAGAAACATCATCATCAAATAGCGTGTTCTGAGAACTAGGTCACCCAAACATTCCTTCAGAATTTCTCTCTCTCATAGGTCATATTACAATAGAGATTATAATAGATCTCTGTAGCTGTCAGGATCAAATCATCAGTTACATTCTGAATATCACCAGTATGTTGCTGGAGTTTGAAATGGAAGCAAAGAATAGTAACATTGCAACCTACAAGGCATGTTGTAAGAGCTGACTGAGGTAGTGGCCTAGGGAAGCTACCATAGTAAATATAAAATGTCGCAGAAATCAGATGTGCTGGCCTACTTGTAGATGCATAACTGGCAGAGTGTACAATCGCTACTAGGCTCAGATCACGTGCAAATCACAAAGAGTGGTTGAACAAGTTGTTGGTATGGAGTGTTCGAAGAAGATTCTGAATCCATCTTCTCTGTGGTCTTCCTCTTCTCCTCTATGCCAGGATGCCTCCTTCCATAATGATCAGCTCCAACCGTGTCTGTTTATATGTCCAAAATACTTCAATTTTCTTTCTTATTTGTAGCATCAGCAAATTTTCTTTGATTTTGAGTTCTTTCTGGATAGAGCTATTTGTTCTCTTCTCTGATATATAGAGAACTCTTCTGTAACATTTATATTCAAAAGCACATATATGTTTTTCCACTGCCTTATTAAATGTTCATGCTTCACACCCATACGTTGCCACTGGGAATATGCATGCTCTTAATATTCTGATCTTTTTCTTATCACAGCGTCACAATTACCAGCATGAGAGAGAAGACTGGAACAAGACCCTGTTTGAACTACATTGAAAAACATAAAAAAGAATGGTTTGGTAACTAATAAGAAATGCATCTAGACCCCACTGTCATTTATAGACAGTGGCTTCATGTCTTCTACATCAGAACACCGGACGAAAGGAAGACCAAGAAAAAGATGGATAGATGGTGAGATAGAATTATGCCAAAAGTGCAGAAATCCATCACTAAGAACCGAGGAAGCAAGATAAACACAGAAGACCATGCCAATAGGGTATAACCCTAGGTAATAAGAAAAAAAACAAAATATTTAAAACGATAACAGTTTGACAGGAATCATGTTTCTTCTTCATTTTCCCCCTTCTTCCTTATCTTTGAATGCAACTGGATAGATAACGCTGGCTTAGTGTCAGTGTGCTGGATTCATTCCCCAACATATGTATTTATATTCCTCTCGTGTCCGCCTGCCCAGCGCGTAAGTAGCACGTTGGACGACTGGTGACAAGACCCCCTGTGAGTGCGGCTAAATTCACAAATGCAATGCAGAAAAGCCACAGGTTCTCCAGATTATGGCGTTAGTGGCACAGAACCAAAGGGTTATGATGTTTATAGCACAGAGTCGAAGAACTGAAAACTCAAGTGCTTCTGGATCGAAAAACAAAATATTCGCTAGTCCTTATACATTACATTGGGCCTGCAAGTAATTTCTCCATACCGTTCTGTCCTGGGCAACTTGCTCAATCTCTTCCGTGAATTGAGTCCAATGTTTTTGCCTCACTCAGCAAAGTTTGTTTCGGGTTTCCCAACTCTTCTCTCCGATGGACAGCATGGCAATAGAAGATCTGTACATATGCCAGCTCTCTGATGGACAACAAATTGGAACAGAACTTAACCTTTTCCAGTATTAGCTAGGACAGAGCTCTTTGATGGACAGTAGATGGAAAGAGTAGGCTGAACCGTTTCAGTATTGGATAGGACTTTCAATGGACAGTAGATGAGAAGAGCAGGCCTGAACCTTTTCCAGTACTGACTAGGACAGTTCTCCTAGCCAATACTGGACAAAGATAACGTCTGAACATCCAATAAACATGGAGAGCACTGTGGAAAGAGTTGAAAGATTGTCATGAGAGGAAAAAATGGTAGAATGGCGACAGAACCATAAAATGAAGTCTTGTGGAACCTCTATGTGTTGGGACACAAAGAGGATATGGAAAGATATATAACACTACTTCCTTCCGTTCGCTTGAAATTTGTCTATATATTCAATGTTGTCTCTTGTATGAACTTTACTGTCTTTTGTACCTCACACAGAGGTCTGTGTAGTTTTCTGTCGAGTGTTTCGTTAGGCCAGTGAGTTTGCCTCAGTGTATCATATTCGGGCAGTCTTGAAGTATGTGCTCTGCGGTCTGGTGTGCCTATAACACTACTAAAATGCGACCAATTTATTGCTACTTTCAGAAGAAAAAACAAAAATAAACACAGAAATCAATAATCCAACATTACAATAGTTTTCTCTGTATCAAATATAAAACTATCAAAACTCACCCAGAATCCTCTGTAAAGTGCACTCCTCCCTTAGTTACGGTAATTTTCATAAATGCATCAAAAGTTCCTCGATAAACTGTGCGCCCTTTCTGTATCTGTAGGCGAGTCTTGATCAGCATGAACGGATACAACAAACTCCTTATTGTTAATCCACTAACGAGTGTCAGAGGAAAATATTTCCGCTTATCCATCATCTTGAGCTCTATCACCTGAATCTCCTCCAAACTCATTTTCAAATTTATACCGGAGTTCTGTTTACCAGAAATCAAATTTTATTAAATTATACTACAACCACATACAGAATGACTGCTGTATCATGTTAGGCATAACCGATTCTGTGCACTATCCCATATTCTCATTATTTGGTAAATGTCAGAAATTGTTAATCTCTAATTAACTATATACAATTACTAGAGTCAACATTATAAGTTGAAAAACTGTTACAGAAATAAGTTGAAACACGATCTTAACCTCTTCGCCTTTCAGAGCTGATATATTGGCTTGCGTTGTGTTTTAAGATGGACGAGAGAAAATATACGGACAAATTCAGTTTACATTGCAAAATAAATGCGTCTGGTGGTAAAAAATAAATTACAGAGTAAATATTGTAATGCAACTTGGTATGTTGTAGATTGCAAACCAATATCATATAAATAGTTGTTATACAACGGTCAAAATCATGTTCTACACACAAAATGAAGCTTTCGATTGTGAAATATGTCCGACTAGAATATGATGTATCATATAGGTACAGCTGCAATCATTGACTAGAGAAAGTGCAGTCAAATATGATTTAGATACTCATGAAGAGTATCCTTGAGTTATATATCCAGCAGAAACCATGTTCAGAACTGTATATGAACTGTATTTGCCCATGCCATGGTCGAATATGAACTGAAATATAAAACAAAAAAATATTAAATGTAAGAAGGTCTGTCTGTGGTTTCATTTCTGAAAATAGTCATAAAATGAATGGTTAAATAAATCAACCGCTCATTGCTCATTTGAGGATCAATGCCATTGACCAATGCGAAAGCCTCCCTCCAAATAATTCTGAGCCCACTATCACCTCCCCTTCCCATTGAATCTGGAAGTATGCGTGTGGAATGGGTGGACATCATCCTGTTGAAAGCCTCCCTCAATAATTCTGAGCCACTATACACTCCACCTTCCATTGAATCTGGAAGTATCGTGTGAATGGTGGACATCATTCGGAGATCACATCTCAAGAAAATGACTTGGCTGTACGCACCTGGACATGCTGGAGTCGGATCAGAGTGCTGACTCTCTTGCAAACAGTGCCCGACTCAAGTGGGCAGAAGCATGGACAGACTGATATCATCAATGCGATGCAGCTCTCAATTGTTGACATGGGAGAACTGAGAACAAAAACAGAATATTACATGACATTATTATGCGCATCGAATACAAACAACAAAACCTTTTTGTGACAAAGTTTTGGTGCCTCAAACCAAAGGTTGCAGTCACTCAGATATAAGAAACGTACATAAATTATGAAATATGGTAACATGAATGACTAATCAGCTGTTAATTACAATTTTAACAATTACAAGAAGCAATTTTATTATTATTTGTGTTGTGCTTTTGACTTTACTTTTGAATTTTAAGAATAACTATAAGTGTGAGTCAGACATCATCAAGTGTAATCCAAGTAATCCTTAGGTAAGTGAGTGACTACGGGCTACCCCTACCACTACTGTAGTGTAGCCATAGTATTATAATTACAATAATTACATATACTTACTTTGACCTTCACTAAATAAAATATAATAATATATTATAAGCAGCATTATTTTTAAACCTAATCGTAGTCTAACTCTAACTTATAATTAAATCATTCAAATATTTCTATCATTCAATCCATGTACATTAAAATACAATACTGTAAGTTAACTGTATAAATAAATTCAATAAGTTTTAAACCATCACAATGAATGCCTATATGGAATGATTATCATTAAGCAATATTAATAATAACGACAATAATTATTTACACAATAACGTTTAGAGCATATGATTATGATCATTATGATATATTATAATTCTGCTATTCGAAATTTAATTTTATACCAGTTTAAAAGCGATTTTAAGTTTAACATACATTATTATATTATACTATATATTCATACTGTAATTCGTAATTAATATTTAGAGTCAAGGTGAGTGAATTCTTACTACTGATGATGATAACGGTAGTTATAGTTAATGATAACACTTGTGACTTTTACAAACAATTACGAAGCAAAAAGTGTAACATTAAGTGTTTCGATAAGCCACTCCAGCGGTCAGTTCGCGAAGGTGACTGTCACCCTGACATAATTATGTAGTTCAACAAACTTTGGACTGTCGTCGACCGCAGTTATTTAATAGGTTAGTACGACAGGTAGATAATTATTAGTTAATTCTTATTCATTATTATTGTATCGTCGGAGGGAGAGCTGGTTTGTCCAAACGAGATGGTAGAGAAATTCAAAAACAACATTAATTTATTCCCATAGCAAATGTCCAGTCCAAACAACAAATGATATACATTTGATAAAGGACGTTTTACTTGACCTACAGTCTCAGTCCTAAATGAAACGATTAACAGTGTTCATTCATACGAAAACTCACCACGTAGTTCTATTCATTATCAATTGGAAAATGAAAAGTCAATCCCACACGATGACCCGGAAACAAATGTTTGGCTATTTCTACTGTTCGTGTCCTTTTATCATTCGTGTTATATAAATGTATTGCTATAGCAGCTAGTCTTTCTTTCTTCTTTTGTCCTTCTCTGCTTTTTTGCCGCTAGGCGTAGCAGGTTTAACTGATGATCGGTTTCCGAGATAATGCTCGCTCTTAGCAGCTAGTGCCTTCACTAAATTAACAAATATCTGGCAATCTCAAGACCTTTAGTATATGACAAAAGTTAAATTATTTAGGTCATGTGTGATTCCTGTACTGACTACGAGTTGTGAAAGTTGGAAATCAACAAAGAAAATTAATAAGAAACTGGACAGCTTTGAGAATAAATGTCTCCGAAAATTATTAAAAGTCAAATGGAGTGATTTCGTTTCTAACAACACAGTGAGAGATAGAACACACCAACAACCCATATCAAATATTATAAGGAAACGACGGTGGAAATATTTAGGTCATGTTCTTAGATCAGACGAAAAGAGACTAAATCGACAAGTCCTTATGTGGTCACCAGTTGGGAAAGAAAACGTGGAAGACCAAAGACCACTCTTCGAAGAACCATCCAACAAGAAAGTAAACTATTGGGATGTAAAACCATACAAGATCTCCAACTGCTAGCAAAGAACCGTATCACATGGAGATCTAAAACCTCTGCCCTATGTGCCGCCTTTGGCTCGAAAGGAATAAACTAACTAACTAACTAACTATATAAATGTGGTTTCTTTTTGGAATAGCATCTGTGGACAAAATTTAATGAGTTTTTCGTATGAGGTTAAGTTAATTTTTTTTATGTTTGTTAGACTTTACGCTTTGATATAACCAAAAAAGAATCGTTCTAATATTGAAGGATTGTGCCTCGGCTTTAGGCCACTGAAAAATGAATAACTTCTGATTATATCTAGTTAACTGCTAATAATGACATGAGGCATTGTTGAAAGCCATAGTTCCCGTTGTTGTGCTAAGCGTTGCGCAGAGATTTTTGTGAGCTCGTGTTACCGTAGTGTTTCTTCGATGTAGCTTATGCATCTGTCTTTTGGTATTCCTCACGCTCTCATATCAGGTCTTCTGCTGGTGTATGTGCTTAGTATTAGCTGGATGGTCTTCAATCTCATGGAGAATCCGAAACAGTTTGTTTTATGGTTCTACTCATACTTACACGGCTCTGCTCACAAAAGATGGAAATGGGATGAAGGAAATTAAAGAAGAACAAACATGGCTTTACAAACAAATTAAAGAACTAATGGCCCATGAGAGAGAGAAATTCCGAAGGACTGTTGGGTTGGCGAAGTTCTGTTGGTATTGTTACAGAAGAGTTCTTCGTACATCATGGACAGAGAAGAGAACAAATAGATCTTTCCAGAAAGAACTCAAAATCAAAGAAAACTGGCTAATGTTACAAATTAAAAAGAGAAAATTGGGGTCTTTTGGACTATAGAAAGATAAGACGGAATAGAGAAGATCATCATGGAAGGAGGCATGCCGAAAAAGAGAAGAAGAGGAAGAGCACGGAGAAGATGGATTCAGGATGTAACTGATGGTTTGAACATGACGGCTGCAGAGGCAGGACATCTGGCCTACAGTACAAGAGAAATTCCGGAGGACTGTTGGGTTGGCAAAGTTCTGCTCAGAACAAGATATTTGATGATGGTGAACTGTTAATGACATGAGTCACTGTTGAAAGCTATAGTTCACGTTGTTATGCCAAACGTTGCGCAGAGATGTGGTGAAGTAGTTAATACTTTTGTTTTGCGTTCTGAATGTTGTTGGTTGAAATCCGGATCGTGTCGTTCACCTCCCATGTGCATGTTTTCCGGAATCCTGTTGAAGCTAGGGGAGTTCGTGCTTTGTGCAACACTCGGCAGGTAGCTTGCCATTTCTGCCTAAAGGGATATAGTCAAATGGGGAAACCCAGTGCAATGAAGTCAATCCTTCGTATTTAGACCCTTATTTTAAAAAATAAAACTGTACCCAAATGATGGTGGCTGGCACACCTTCTCGTTTTCTTTCGAACAGAAGCCTTTCATGGTTGCGATTCCAACTCGCTGATCAAACTGAGAGAGATGGGAGTCAATATTGGTACAGCCCGAAAAGAACGACATACCAAATGTGCAAAGGGATTGATTAATCAACATCGAACTGGCGTGTTGGGTCGCTGCTGGATTTGTTGATGCGGAGATCGGAGCACCTATGGACATGTCTGGAGTGATATGATGATAGTCCTCTGATAACTTGTTTTCTTTCCACTCCGCATACAACACCAGCGTGTTTGTCCGCTTACCCCTTTTAATCAAGCTCTTCATTGTCTCTTATTTGTTTTCATATTAGTCGAACAGACGGTATTTATGACTGTTATTTCACGCACTGTGATCTTCCTCTCATGCGTCTTAGATAATATACATATTTAACATTGGTAGCAGGTGGTTGGTATAAATGGGATATGCATACTCTTTTTTAACTTGACTGCGATGTTCGGTTGCTACAGCAAGCGTGGTATCTTGTATGTCACTGTATATCTTCAGACTTCCTTGTGTCTTGTTTCTATCTTCTTCTTTTGTCAACACAC
The DNA here is from genome assembly GCA_020796225.1 of Arion vulgaris. Classification (NCBI taxonomy): domain Eukaryota; kingdom Metazoa; phylum Mollusca; class Gastropoda; order Stylommatophora; family Arionidae; genus Arion; species Arion vulgaris. The sequence goes on along the minus strand of CM036768.1, from coordinate 35,009,868 downwards.
TGTTACCGGGTTGTTAACCCAGTGTTGTGGTTTTATGTATTTGTCTTGCGCTTCTCTGGTGACTTGTGTGACGGTTTTCTTAGTCCCCTGGCAGATTTCAACTACGTTATCTATCCACCTTTTCCACGATCTTACTCTCGCCTTCCTTCCTGATATTCTGTTGTGGAAAGCTTCATAGGCAGTTTGGTCTGTTTGCATTCTTACTAAGTGGCTAAACCACTTCATTCTCTCTGTTAAATGTCTTCTTCTCTTCCACTATTTACTTCTTCATAAAAGTGTTCGGAAAGGAGGGGCGTAAAGTTAACTTGTGCGTGCTTGTTCTCTCTCTCTCTCTCTCTCTCTCTCTCTCTCTCACTACATCACACGGTCGTTCTTTTGGCCATTTTGATCGTTCTTATTGTGATATATAAACAGCCTTTGCCAAGAACGTATTTTACGTCACATCATTCAGCGTCATTTTGAGCTCTAGTGCTTATCCTTCGGCAACGTGTCCGGTTTCAGCCAGCGTTTACTGGGTTCGATCTCCATCAGCGGTTGACTGTTCCCAGCCTACCTGCAAGACAGCAGGTCGCTATTTTCTTTTAGGGTAGCGACCCTTAGACAACCTTCCCTTCCGGGTTGTTGAGCGTCATCTGTCCAGGTTACCAGTCTTTTTTGGACTACTTGGTTTTCCTTCCGTCCAGTTTTGTGTACGGTTTCCTCCGCTAGACTTTGATTGTCCCCAATCAAACTACAAGGCGGTAGTAGTTCACTGCGAGTAGAAACGCGCACTGGAATCAAGCCTCTGCTGGACACTTCCAGTTTTTCTGGGTGGGCCGCTCACCCCACGCCTGCCACGCCCCCTCGTCGCTCCACCACCAGCGCCGTGCACTTCTGCCCCACTGGTGGGCCCATCCGCGCATCGTCCTCATGCGTGTTCGCTCTGCTTTGGTGTCTGCTCACCGTGTCTATTGGTTATCACCGTGCACACATTCCCATTGCCTCTAGCCTGTCCGGATACTGAGCTCAAATCGGGCTCCCACTTCAGGGCTCTGAGTTTCACCCTATGTGGGCCCACGTGCAACTCATCACGGGCCATCACCTCCGGGCCCAAGTTTTGCTCCACGTGGGCCCACGTCTCTTCTTTAGATGCACCCATCGGAACTCAATTCGGGCCCCCACCTCAGGGCTCCGAGTTTTGCCCTATGTGGGAACACGTGCAACTCAGCTCGGCTCCCACCTCCAAGCCCAAGTTTCGCCTCACGTCTCTTCTCTGGATGCACCCTCATCCCTTTATGTTTATCCATTCAGCTTTTCCCATCGGCCGGGAGAGATGTGCATTAATAGTCACTCTGGGATTCTCCTCGTCTGTGTTGCGAGCGGATCTCATCCAACGTGTTTGTTCTAGGGCACTTTGTAATCTGTTATTCATTTTCTTCAGGCTGTTCTGGATGCCATCGCTTCATCTTTTGCGTGGTCTTCCTCTTGTTCTGTATTTGTTATGCTTTTTTAGTGTGGCTCTCTATGGTAGTCGATACCGTGGCATTCTTGCCAGGCGTTCAAACCTTTTAATCTGTTGTTCTTTTATGAAATGCACGACTGGTTTCACATCCAGTCTTTTTCTGATTTTTTAACTTTCTAATGTCTGTTGTCACTTCTGCAGCTCTTCTAAGACGTATCTTCAAAGGCGTATTTTTTTGTCTCATCTCCCTTCGATTTTATAGGTTTTACAGTGTTCTAAACTTCCCTTTCTCATACGTCCTAAAAATGACGACTGCCTCTTTCTTATATTGATAATAATCTCTGTGTCTTGACCACATTCAACACCTCTACATTAGTCATATTAGCAGCCCATGAGATTCTCATCATTCTTCTGTAAAACCACATCTCCGTCTCTTCCAGAAGCAGACTACTTGCAGTTTGGAATATCTTCATTGCACTCCGGACATGTCCATAAGTGCTCCAATCTTCTTCATAATATCTCCAACACCATCCGGCGAATGACCGCACCAGTTCGACTTTGACTGATGTGCTTACTCACATACCTGTTGTGCTGTTCTTTTCTGGCCACTTCAATCCCAGCTCCTGTAATCTAGTAATTGACTTAAATAGAAAATCTTGTATGCGGCCACGTTCAAAATGTCAGTTATATCCATTGGCTGGCCCTGTGATATGGTGGCAGAGTCAGTCTGCTCTCTCGTTGCCAATGACAATCATGTGTGCCAGAATGAAGATAAGTGTAATTCTGCTAATTTTGTACTCTTGTATCGATTTAGTACATTGCCCACACACAGAACCAGCCTCCACCTTTCGGAGCATACTCAATGAGTCACTGAGAATACATGTACAAGTGTAGTTTTGTGACAAGCCAGAGTAGCGCCCTAGTAAACTTTTCTTTGAACATATTCAAATTAATGTCTAAGAGTGAACAGAGGCATGCTGGTGCCTTTACTACAACACCCAAAGATCAAGATGGAAGTGAAAAGACAGATAATTAAAAGTATTTTTCTACCAACACTTTGTTACCAGTTCCAAACTTGGTCTCTGACAGCAACACACATCAGAAAGCGCACCACATGTGAAATGAAATGATTGAGGAAGGCAGTGGAAGTCACCAGGAAAGACAGACTACGAAATGAGGACATCAGAAGCAGAGTGGGTATAACTTCATGCACCGAATACATCCAAAGACAACAAATGCAATGGAGATTTAATGATAATGAGATATAACCAACCACCAATAACATCATACAGTAAAAAGGACCGGTACTAGAGCTAAGGCAAGATCAAGAAAAAGATGGATAGACAATATCAAGACCACACTACATAAACACGGATATAACACAACAAGGGCAACTCATCTGGCCCTAGAACACAAATTAAAGCTCCCATCCCTACGCTTAACGACACGAGTGGACAGCCAACTACATCTTCCACCTGGGAATAGACAATAGTGAAAAGAAAAAGTGACATGTTAACATTTTGCCTATACTCCTACTGAAAAAACTTGAAATGATGTTCACTTCTGCTGAAAACTTCAGGTTGCGCATGGTTTTCTTTGAATATATACAACTTGAAGCAGCAGTAGCTCGGTTGTTAGTGAACTCGCTTCCAGGAAAAACAATGGAAAGTAAAGGCAGCCGGCGTGATGTTAACCACATCATCCATCTTGTGCCAACTGTCAATGAAAAATATAGGTCTAAGATCCTATTCCCCAATATACCTCATGATATCGACAGAATAGTGAAAGAAAAAATCTTATCGACATAGAGAATGAAAACTACGATCAATTAAATAATAAAAGCGACTCATCTGGCCCTGGACGCAAATTAAAGCTCCCACCCCTACGCTTAACAGCAAGAGTGGACAACCAATTCCATCATCTACCTGGGGAAAGACAATAGACTTAAGTAGGTTATTTAGAGTGTACACAGAAGAATATACATAAACAAACAGTTGGCTGTATATCAAATTTATTATGCATATTCTCAAACAAACCATTGAAATTGAATGATGTGTCTTATGAATGGTGTGTCTTTTGATTTTCCATCCCATTTAATCTTGATTCTCAAATTCATTTAAAAAAACATTTCAAACATCTGAAAAAAAAATCAAGTCAACCCCATTTTGATTCACAATTATCTCCGGCAACTTTCAACAACCACCACACATCTTCCAACGAAGCAGATCAACTTGATTGAAAATTTAAAAAAAAAATGAGCTCGATGTTAGTTCCAATCCCAAGGAATTTTCAGTGTGCTCTCTTTCACCGAAGATGGTGCAACTTTCCCTTACTACTGTGCTCTCTTTCACCTAAAACGGTGAAACTTTCCCTACTACGGTGCTCTCTTTCACCTAAAACGTGCAACTTTCCCTTACTACTGTGCTCTCTTTCACCTAAAATGGTGCAACTTTCCCTACTACAGTGCTCTCTTTCACCTAAAACGGTGCAACTTTCCCTTACTACTGTGCTCTCTTTCACCTAAAACTAGCGTGTAACTTTCCCTACTAAGTGCTCTCTTTCACCTAAAGGTGCAACTTTCCCTACTAAGTGCTCTCTTTCACCTAAACGGTGAACTTTCCCTACTACAGTGCTCTTTTCACCTAAACGGTGCAACTTTCCCTACTACGTGCTCTCTTTCACCTAAAAATGGTGCAACTTTCCCTTACTAGTGCTCTCTTTCACCTAAAATGGTGAACTTTCCCTACTAAGTGCTCTCTTTCACCTAAACGGTGCAACTTTCCTTACTACGTGCTCTCTTTCACCGAAGATGGTGCAACTTTCCCTACTACTGTGCTCTCTTTCACCTAAAATGGTGAAACTTTCTTATTACGGTGTCCTTTCCCTAAATATTCAACTTTCCCTTCTACTGTGTTTGGTTTTTTTGTCACCAAGATGGTGAATTTTCCACTTTACAGTGTCTTTCCTAAAACAGTGCAACTTTCCTTACTACGGTGCTCTCTTTCACCTAAAACAGTGCAACTTTCCCCTACTATGGTGCTCTCTTTCACCTAAAACAGTGCAACTTTCCCCTACTATGGTGTTCTCTTTCACCTAAAACGGTGAAACTTTCCCCTACTATGGTGCTCTCTTTCACCTGAAACGGTGCTCTCTTTCACCTAAAACGGTGCAACTTTCCCCTACTACAGTGCTCTCTTTCACCGAAGATGGTGCAACTTTCCCCTACTACTGTGTTCTCTTTCACCTAAAACAGTGCAACTTTCCCTACTACGGTGCTCTCTTTCACCTAAAACGGTGCAACTTCCTCCTACTACGGTGCTCTCTTTCACCTAAAACGGTGCAACTTTCCCTACTAGTGCTCTCTTTCACCTGAAACGGTGTAACTTTCCCCTACTACAGTGCTCTCTTTCACCTGAAATGGTGCAACTTTCCCCTACTACAGTGCTCTCTTTCACCTGAAATGGTGCAACTTTCCCCTACTACAGTGCTCTCTTTCACCTGAAACGGTGTAACTTTCCCCTACTACAGTGCTCTCTTTCACCTAATGTGCTGTTTTATACAGACTATTTTCATTCCCAGAAGGCTCCATTCTGCTCTGCAAGATATTCAATGCCATGAAGTGTGCACACTTCTACTCTTTGTTGTTTAAATGGTTGTTTATTTTGTTTGAGCGCAACCCAAAAGAATTATGAGCTTCCACTTTTTACAAATGTTTTCTTTAACAAATTGTACAAGTAGAACTGGATGCCTGAGGAATGTGTTTAACCAGCGAGCCATAGAAACTATTAATATGCATACTCTTTGACATCTGTTGGGGTAGAATAGCAACTATGGGTCTGCCCAGAGTGCTATGATGTAAATTAAGTAAGTAATAATTAATGCTATGTAGAGATGGAAAGTGATTTTCTGCAACTATTTCTCATAACAAGGAGACTCCTTCAAAATTTTCAGCATGGTTTGTTATAGGGACAAATTTCTGCACAGGACAAGCTACTTGATGATCTTCTTCTTCGCGTTCTTCTTTACGACCAATTTTAATCACTCTTTGTGATATGTTTGATCTTTGCCAAGAACATGTATACGTTGCACATTGGTTTGGTAGACTCCTAAATGCATAGACTTCTAAACATTTAGGACACATGCATCAGATTTCAGCCAAACCTCCTTAGTTGCCTCTTACGACAGGCAACAGTGGTTCTATTCTATACACCCCAAATTTGGGCCCGGTAACCACTCGGGGCATACTTGACGATGATCTCTTCTTTCTTTCTTGTCTCTAATCATGTTTTGCCTCACAGCGTCAGGATAAGAAGAGATTTCTAGAACTGTTTGCCTCACAGCGTCAGGATAAGAAGAGATTTCTAGAACTGTTTGCCTCACAGCGTCAGGATAAGAAGAGATTTCTAGAACTGTTTGCCTCACAGCGTCAGGATAAGAAGAGATTTCTAGAACAGGATTTTGTGTGCGCTTCATAAATAGTGTTTTCTGTCACCTCTGAGATTTCACCTTGTGTGTGGACAGCCTTTTGCTTGGTATCTACAGTATCGGAGTAACATCGTTCTTTGAGTCTGTTGGTAATCTGCTTATGTGGCAGAACCATTTAATTTGTTGCTTCTTGATGAAGTTCAGTACTGATGTTGTACCACTTTTTCAGAATGTCTTCGTTCTTAACCGGCCTCTTCTTGACACTCCCAGTATTCTGCAGAGACACTTCATCTATTACATGAGTAGTTTTCTTCTATTATATTATATCAGATGATGATGTCTATTATTGAATCCATAACTTCGCCCGAGTGGTTACCAGGGCCCAAATTTGGGGTGTAAAGAATAGAACCACTGTTACCTGCCACGCATGTTGTAAGAGGCGACTAAGGAGGTCTGGCTGAAATCGGATGCACTTGTCCGCTAGGGAATGCTAACCCGAAACAAATGCTTGCAGAAAACGGATGCACCAGGCCGTAAGGCGCATAACATGGTGCAACGACCCTTCACAATGTGGAATGGGATAATGGATTCTACGGTCGCCAATCTGTCTTGGAGATTTAGCCACGCAGTAAGAATGTCATATCTAAGATCACGAGGGTGGTCAAAACTTACTGCAGGAAGAGGTCGGCACAAACGGAAGCAGAAATCATAGGAATTATATCCTACAGAACTGCCCCCAGTATGCTGACTTGAGAAGAAAGAGGTGGCCCACTTACACTAGCGTCCAAGACAAACTGTATGGGGTGGCTGATAATCTGAGGCAGACGGCTGTCTTTATTAGAGAATCTGAAATCCCAATCTAGTGATAACCCAGAAGACAAACTGTATGGCGTGGTTGATAATCTGAGGCAGACGGCTGCCTTTATTAGAGAATCGAAATCCCAATCTAGTGAGAAGAAGAATCCATAATTTTTATCCCTGTACTTCTTATTCACTTAATTCCCTTTGGAGCATAAAAAAGGAACCTTTTTTCATACCATGAGGTATATCAGGGAATAGTGTTATGCACGTTATCTTTCATTGACTATTGGAATATCATGGGTGATATGGTCAACATCATGCTGGCTGCCTTTACGTCCCAGTGCTGTTTCTGGTACTAAATTGAAGCTGGGTTTACCTGAGAGCTGTTACGGTCAGACAAAAAAACCATTCCATGCCCACTGTGGAATTAAACCCTGACTCCACACCTAAGAAGCTAGTACATGAACCACTACATTATCGCAACTCTCACCTCCGTGAAACATACAACAAAACAAATTTCATCCGACAAGATCTATCTTGAGCAAGACAACTTCATCCATTCCGAGTCATTCAAATTTAACCTTTTTCTCCAGTTTGCCTCCATGTCTCTCTAGGTATTCTCCTACCACATTTGCCTTCTGAATTTCATTTCAGATCCACATGTTGGTGTATGATCTGATGCATTATTAATGTATTCCAATAACTTCTATCTCCTCTGTGTCCCAGTGCTACTCATACTGAACATTTTTTTAAGAAGCAAAATACAAATTGCTTCAGACATACACTCTTAACCCTTTCGCTGCTACATACTTTCCGAAGACGGAGCTAAAAATAGCTACTCTGTTTCTAGGTCACAAACTTGAATTTACGCCTATAGCACTGACAGTAGCAATGTATAACGTGTTATCACATCTTTAGCCCACAGAGGAAAGATAATAACAGATATGTTAATACGTCTTTAGCAGTGAATGGTAAAAACGTCTGTACACATACTTAGCAGCTAAAGGGTTAAAAAAAAGTTTGAAAATTCAGCGGAGACAAATTTGCTAGATTATTATATTACAAAATTTGAATAATGTAGTTAGAACATCTGATACCCTGATAAGAAGTATTAGTATAAATAAACTAAGACATAACACAAACAAGGAAATGAAAATAAACTTCAGAGGACACATATTTTTCTGTAGTATATATGGGATGTGAATCATGGATTATGAAATCTTCTTCTTCTTCTGTATTCTAAACTAGATTGGAATTTCGGATTCTCTAATAAAGGCAGCCGTCTACCTCAGATTATCAGCCACGACATATAGTTTGTCTTGGACGCTGGTGTAAGTAGGCCACCTCTTTCTTCTCAGGTCTGCATACTGGGGGCAGTTCTGTAGGATATAATTCCTATGATTTCTGCTTCCCCGTTTGTGGCGACCTCTTCCTGCAGTAAATTTTAGCCACCCTCGTGATGGTAGCTCTGACATTCTTACTGCATGGCTAAATCTCCAAGGCAGATTTGCGACTGTAGAATCCATATCCCATTCCTCATTGTGAGGAGTCGTTGCACCATGCACTTGTTTCGGGTTAGCATTCCCTAGCGGACACATGCATCCGATTTCATCCAAACCTCCTTAGTCGCCTCTTCGACATGCATGGCAGGTAACAGTGGCTCTATTCTTTACACCCCAAATTTGGGCCCGGTAACCACTCAGGCGAGGATTATGAAATGAAAATCTAGGCATATCCTTTATAGGATGTAGCCATCAACATCAATCATAACACAGGTATTGAAGAAGAAAATTGAATCTTTTGAAACAAAGTAATACATAAAGGGTAACAAGCGTGCTGAATTTCTTGCAAACAATGCCCCGATTCAAGCTGGCAGAAGTATGGACAGAGTCGATGTCATCAATGCGGTACGCTCTCATTTATGTGATATGAACGAGTCTGAGACACTGGAACGAGTCCGAGAATTAGGAGTTAAGTTTGGGCATGCCAGACTATCTCATCTTCGTAGTAGAGAGAGAAGGTATACTAATCAACTTCTCATGGGTAAGGTGAGCGAATGGACTTTAGGGTGGCTGCTGCAGCAGAGGTTAGCGCACGCATGGGAATTCTCAATGTGCCATGACATTGATCGCATACCATAATAAAATAAAAATTCTTCGAAAGCACTGAAAAGAGAAGAGGAAAGATATAAAAGACCTGAACATCGAGGAACATTTGCTCATCAACAATATCATGTCTCAGAAACTGAAATATTTTGGTTACTTTAAATGCCACAGTGATTTAGTATGAGAATAAGGAGTTTTAGGAACCCCAGGGAAAGCATCAGAGCCAATGAATATGATCAATAAATAGATAGTAAACAAGTGTTGTGGACTTACGAAAATATTTTTAAAATACCAAACACAGGATTTGAACCACAAACTTTTATTTCTTATGACACCCATTGCCTAGCTCTACAGACAAGCGCTTTAAAGAACATAACCAGCTAGTTTTGTAAAGCTAGGCAATGGGTACCGTAAGAAATAAAAGTTTGTGGTTCAATCTGTGTTGTAATAAGTTTTCCAAAAGCCCTTAATACTTGCTCACTGTCTATTGGTTAATAAAGAGCAGTAATGGAGGTGATGGTTCCTGGAAGACGAGGAAGGGGATGACCAAGATGACAGTGGCAATAGGAAACACTGAACATGACAATGGAGGTGGAAAAACTGGCTAGAGATCAAGAGTTTTTCTGGCGGACTGTGATGATAGTGACATTCAGTAAAGGACATATCATATTTTGATACTAGAGTCGAGGCGAATCTGATATGCCACAAGTATTACTTAACAGTGCAACGAATTAGCATAGTGCATATCTCAAACGGTATCTTCTTGTTACCCCTAGCATTCTGCGAGACAGTTCTTAGACTGGTGATAAAGTCATCTTATTATGTCTCTACACTGTACCATGTCATCGGATTACTCAGTTCAAAGACTGGTGATAAAGTCATCTGATCATGTCTTTTGGATGCACCTTGTCATCATCATCATCAGGTTCAATACGATCCAATACATAAGAAAAACATACTCATTCCACATAGGTAAAATAGATTCTTTATAAGTTCATACGTAAATGAACATACTGATACCACATTAAAAAATTATTATTGTCATAGGTTAGCACGTAAGGAAACATTTCATTCTACTATGCATCTATGCACCAAGGTTTGCATAATAAACCTACCATGCCCAGAATACAGACTGGTCCAGATCTGCACTCTATGCCAAGCACATCTACTTTGTCTGGGGGTTTTAATTACACACTTTCTGTGTAACCGGAACATGTGCCTATGAAACATGTACACTATCCACTAGGTTGTCGCAACTCTCACATTCATAGTGTTGGGAGGGCGAGAGGACCAACGGCCCGGGGGGTTATTCATCAAAGACACAATGACTAAGCAATAAAAACATTTCAGAATAAATGCTTTTTAAAGAATGAACGTGGCAACGGTGGCATCTGAAGTGACGGCAACTAATTCACCAAAATGTACAACATAATATGTAATATATTATGTATTATATTGAAAATGAAAATCGTGATTACCACCAACCACAGTAAATAAATCGTCAATTTTCTAGGCACCACTTATAAGTACAGTAGTTTGCCATTGCTTTCTGAGCTGTGAGGTCTATTTTTACAGTTCATAAAATTCCATGCACACAGATTTGCTTTAAAACTGCCCACCACGGAGTTTGAACTAGGTACACTTGGGTTGTGATTGAGCTCACTTAAGCTACAGACGCCCACATTTCATATTTATCCTTTATATCATATAATACAAAAATGAAATTACAAAACACATAATCAAGATGATATCCACATAAAATTCAGCAACACCAGGCACACACATGTATATATATACAAATCGAAAAGTTACATGCATTAAAATAGCTGGAATGTTTAGAACATCAGAACTAATGATGAGATAGATTTTATTGTATTATTCTCTGTAGGCTTATCATCATCATCATCATTAGGTATCGTGCCGGCTGGCATAGGCGATCATGGATCTCCACAAATCTCTTGTCTTTGGTGTTTGCTATCAACTCTGATGTTGATGCTCTACCGTGCCATGAAGTTAGACTATCCACAGTTTTCTCTCTCTGTCTTTCTCTGTTTCGTCTACCCTCGATTTTACCGGTTGTTACAATGTGTTCTCTGTAGGTTAGCTTGAGCACTTCTTTATGTTTTAAAGTATACCAAAAGACTATTTGTCCTGAGAAAAATAAGAGGTGGACATTTGGTAGTCTTCCAAACAGTTTTACCACTTAGTTGGAAAATGACTAAAGATATAGAAAGCAAGTTGAATGCATTTGAAAATAAATGTCTGTGAAAAGTAATGAACATAAAGTGGAACAAATTCAGGAGTGATGAAATCAGAGAAATGTGTGGTCAATTAATAGTAGCAATTGTTATAAGAAGGAGAAGGAGATATGTTGGAAACACCTTGAGAAGAAATGATCAAAGAATACCAAAGCAGGCATTGAAGTGGGATGCAGAGGGTTGAACTGGTGGTGACCAATGCACTACTCTGGCTAGAGTCACAAAACTACACTCATGCGTGCATTCTGAGTGACTCATTGAGTATGATCCGAAAGGTGGAGGCCGGTTCGGTGCTCAGGCAATGGACTGAATCACTGCAGGCGTCAACAATTTGCAGAATTACATTTGTCTTTGTTCAGGGGCACATGGGTGTCGTTGGCAATGAGAGAGCAGACAGACTGGCTGGCTCTGCCACTATATCAGAGGGCCAGCCAATGAGCAGAGCTGACATCGTGAACACCCTCATAGAGCGTGGCCGCAGAGACCTTCATCTAAACCAATCCACGTCAACTACTAGATTGCGAGAACTGGGTTTGAAGATTGGTGTGGCAAGAAAAGAAGCAGTACAACAGGTATACGAGTCGGCTCATCAATCAAAATAGAACTGGTACGGTCAGTCGCTGGATGCTGATGGAGATATTGCGAAGGAGATCGGAGCACCTATGGACATGTCCGGAGTGCAATGAAGATATTCCAAACTGAAACTGCAGAGGTTCAAAGAGGACGACCTAATGAGACCCTGAAACGGACTTTACTGAGGCAAAAATATTGGTCTCAGTTCAATGGAGGAGATTGAGCGAATGACCCAGGACAGAGTGGTATGGAGAAATTGCTTGCAGGCCTTATGTAACGTATAACTGTATGAGAGGAATTATTATTATTTGAAAGACTTAATTAAATTAGGTCAGTCCATTTTAGAAGTGTTTCTCTAAATATGAACTATGAAGGGTCTACAGGCGAAGAATTGATTTCATTGCATTGGATTTTCCCATATGGCTCCATCCCTGTCAACAGAAATGACAAGCCATCTACTGAGAGTGTTGCACAAAGCACAAACTCCATGGCTCCAGTAACAAACCTAAGGATCTCATGAAAAAATTGCACAAGGAACTCGGTCTAGATTTGAACCCGCAACCTTCAGAAAGACAGGCAAATGACTTACCAATTCGTCATTAAAATAATTAATTAAAAAGGTAAAATATAAAATGTCCTTATTGCCCAGGTTGCCACTTTTTAGGGCAGTGTAGTACAGGTGTGACATGAGCCTGAAGAATTTAATGGATGCATGGTAGTTCAGTCACAGCGACACTGTGCAGGTTAGGATTTTACTTTATGCCCTGACATAAAAATAACTCCTTGGCCTTCCTTTGGATTGAACCGGGTTTCCTGAATGGGAAGCTGCGCTCTAATCCATTCTGTCAGACACTCCTACTTCGTCATAGAGACCCCCCCATATGAGAACTACAAAGTTGAGTATAACTGTGCATGTTTAAAAAACTATTACGATCACCTTTCTCACATCATATCCAAGTGTGTTAGTATTTAAAATAATGATAAATTAAACAAACAAATGCTATACAGGTATATGTAGTTACAGGAGACAACTCCTCTTCAAACGCTCCATATGACCACTTGTTAACCACTCTGTGTGATCTGTATGTGATCGCGTAAGAGCGATTGTACATTGTGCCAGTTATGTGCCTACAAGTAGACCAGCACAACCAATTTCTTCCCTAGGTCCTACATCCGTCTCCTCTTACGAACCGCCTTGTAGGTCGCAGTGGTACTATTCTTTGCTTCCGCTGCGGGCCCAGGCACCACATGGGTGACAGGGAGACACCAAACCACAGAGAAGAGTCTAAACTAGTTTGTCCAGACTACAACATGCTTTACCACGGCAAAGAATGAGCTAGTGACTCGACCATCTAAATTTTAAAAATCAGAAGACATTATTAGTTATCTGCAGACACTATTTTTATAAGCCTGGCCCAGGAAAGGCATTCAGTTTACATGTACGTCTTCTTCAGCAATCTCTGGTCATGCGTTAGTTTACTTTGACCACAAACTGGGCAGTCAACTTCAGGTCTGTCAGGTTTCTTCTTCAGCGACTCTGATCATGAGTTTAGTTTACTGTGGGCCACAAACTGGGCAGTCAACTTCAGGTCTGTCAGGTTTCCTTCTTCAGCAATCTCTGGTCATGCGTTTAGTTTACTGTTGACCACAAAGGGCAGTCCTTCAGGTCTGTCAGTTTTCTTCAGCACTCTGATCATGCGTTTAGTTTACTGTTGACCACAAACTGGGCAGTCAACTTCAGGTCTGTCAGGTTTCCTTCTTCAGCAATCTCTGGTCATGCGTTTAGTTTACTGTTGACCACAAACTGGGCAGTCAACTTCAGGTCTGTCAGGTTTCCTTCTTCAGCGACCTCTGATCATGAGTTTAGTTTACTGTGGGCCACAAACTGGGCAGTCAGCTTCAGGTCTGTCAGGTTTCTTCTTCAGCGACCTCTGATCATGAGTTTAGTTTATCATTCAGTTTACATGTACGTCTTCTTCAGCAATCTCTGGTCATGCGTTTAGTTTACTGTTGACCACAAACTGGGCAGTCAACTTCAGGTCTGTCAGGTTTCCTTCCTCAGCGACCTCTGATCATGAGTTTAGTTTATCATTCAGTTTACATGTACGTCTTCTTCAGCAATCTCTGGTCATGCGTTTAGTTTACTGTTGACCACAAACTGGGCAGTCAACTTCAGGTCTGTCAGGTTTCCTTCTTCAGCGACCTCTGATCATGAGTTTAGTTTACTGTGGGCCACAAACTGGGCAGTCAGCTTCAGGTCTGTCAGGTTTCCAGAAGCTTAGTGTTTAGGTCAACTGGGTGTGGCCACATGTTGCTTCTCAGCTCACAGGAGAGGACAGTCTTGCTGGAGATGCTCTATTTGTTCCATCTGTTGAGAATGGCAGAGAGCTGTTTGACTTATTCCTAGTCTATGTAAGTGTTTGTTGAGTCTGCAGTGTCAGTACATAGGTCTGCTTAGGTCTTTGAGGAAGTACTTTCCATAATCATATCCAGTGTTTGTCTTCCACTCTACTGCAGATTTTCTCTGTATGATATGTGTATCAAATTTAGAGGACCCTGCATTCAGGGATGATCTTGCCTTTCTCTCACACTGAATACTAAACTCTATACCTCATACATCAGCTACAAAACTCAATCCACTACTTAAATCTTCTATATCATCATCAAGTATCTTGTCCCTTCCAGAACTTGTCTCCCATGACAGCAGTCCTGAAAAACTCTCTTTTCTGAGCAAGTTGACCGGCGTCAGCAGCAGTCATTCTCAGAACGTCAATGACATCTTGCACCCATCGTCTTCCAGGTCTTCCTCTCATTCTTCTTCCAGACACCATTCCCTCCAAAATTATCTTCTCTAGGCACTCATGTCATTTGATGTGTCCAAAATATTTAATTTCCCTTGATTTTATGCTCTTTAATAGCCAACTCTCTTTAACTCTTAGTGACCAGGGCAAAGTCACGTTTTACAAGCGCTTTCACGTTTTGATAACCAAACGCCACTTAGCGTGGCGGAATGTAAACATCGTCCACTTCAAACGCCATTAGCGTGGCGCTTGTCCACTAAGAGTTAATATCAAGCTGTTACAGAACAGAAGCAACTTCTATATGGTTTTTGATTATCTCTGTATAAATCCCAGTCAAGCTGACTGTTACTTCCGAGAAACATCACATATGAATGACTGAGTTGGAAAATGTATAACTGAATGAATGACTTATAAACATATGTAGTAAATACAAGATTTATCACAAGATATTACTGCATCAGGTTGTAAGTGACACATGTAATGATGTGAAAAGAACAAAACAAATAAAGAGATAAAAAGAAAAAAATGTATCCAAAAACTGATTAAGTAATAAAAATTGGAAACCCATATAGCATACAAGTTAAAGTCACACTTTATTATAGAGCAATCAATGAGAAAAAAGTACATCAGTTTGGAAAGTCGATTATTGTTGTTTTGGCTGTCGATTCTTTTCCATTTTGTGTCAAATGTCATTCAATCATGCTCTTGGTTTTCGTGGAAATCTAGATCCTTGACGGCGACGGTGGAGGAGGAATAGTGCTTAAACTCTCAAAGAAAGTGACGGTCACAAAGCGATTGCCACAGGCAAATACTCTAATAACTACCGGGCAGAGGCAATAAGAACAGCGGCCGAAATGATCCTAGAGAGAAGAGGCACCTCTCGAACAAAGTAGTGATATTCACCGATGCTCTATCGGTCATCACGGCACTCAAAGGCGTAGGCAAAACAGAGCTGAATGAGCTGAAAATGACCCTCGATGAACTAGTGTACGCAATCAAAGCACCGTCATTCAGTGGATCCCATCCCACTGCAACATAAGGGGAAACGAACACGCTGACTAGCTAGCTAAAGAAGGCGGGCAACTACCTCAAACTGACTTCGAGGTCAGTTATGAGGAAGCCAGAACAACCATCGGCTGGCACTACAGAGACAAATGGACAAAAGACCATCCTCACCACAACAACAGCGATGGGTACTATGGTCTGTCTCGTGGTGAACAAGTTGCCATACTTTGCCTCTGTACCGGCCACAACAAACTCCGCGCCCACATGTTTAACAAATTTAAAATTGGCACAACTAGCCTGTGCCCCTGCAAAAGGCGGACATGACGGCAGAACACGTACTGCAAGATTGTCAACTGAAAGCAGGTATAAGGAAAGAAACCTGGGCCCATAACACAGAGCTTCAAGAGAAGCTGTATGGAGGAACGGAGTCCCTTAAAAACACGGTAAAATTCATGATAAAAGTTGGTTCATCAGTCTAGGCCGGGATCGGGAGAGAGAGATCCCTGACTTCTGGCTTCCTATTCTTGTTGTGGCTAGCAATCCTCTTTCTTGTCTTGCTTCCAATTATCATCGTGGTTATCGATTCTCTTCCATGTCTGGCTTCACATTCGTGTTGTGGCTATCAAATCTCTTCCATGACAGGTCTCTGTGGCTAAGTGGTTTAGTCCTTGCCTTGCAAGTCGTAGGTTCGAATCCAGACAGCACTGTTCTGGAGTGCATTTTGTTTCAGAGACCCCTAGGATTGTTGCCAGAGCTATGTAGTTTGTGCAATACTCTTGGCAGGTGGCATACCATTTCTGTGGAGAGGGACCAAGCCATATGGGGTAACCACAGTAAACGAGTTGTTGATTTTCTAGGCACCACTGATACATTCAGTAGTTTACCATAGTTTTCATTTCAGAATGGTGAGGTCTATTTTTACCGTTCATAAAAATCTACTGGACAAATTTGCTTCCAAACTGCTCGCTGTGGAGTTTAAACCAGGTACTCTTTGGTTGTTACCTTGGAAGTATCTTCACATCTGATAGTAGATTGGACAGAGAGATCGAAACTAGAATGCAGCAAGCCAACAACATTACATACCAGCTTACCCCAATTTTGAAACACCCAGCTATTCCAGTAGTGACTAAAAGACAGATTATAAATTCAATCTTTATACCAACACTGTGCTACCAGTGCCAAACATGGGCACTGACAAAAGAACAAGAAAGGAAAATTACCACATGCGAAATGAGATGCCTGAGGAAAGCAGTAAATAAATAAAACAAGAAGAGACCATATAAGAAATGAGGAAATTAGAAGAACAGTCGAACAACACATGTTGTTAGATTTATAGAAAAACAGAGACTCAAATGGTGTGGCCCCTAGGTCAGAATGAACCCGAATACACCAGTTGCAAGAGCGTACTAACCGGAAAATGGAATCATCAAGAGGAAGGGGCAGACCAAGAAAAGATGGGTTGATGGAGTTACAGACATCTTAAAACTCCACAATACCACACCATATCAAGCGACCGAGCGGCATTATCTCGAAACCGATCATCAGTTAAACCTGCTACGCCTAGCGGCAACAAAGCAGAAAAAGGACAAAAGAAAGAGACTCTTTGGTTGTGATCGAGCTCACTACTGCTACGCCACAGACGCCCACCATATCTCATTATAAGATTTAAATATCTGATTTAACATGTATTTTGCTCCATATCTTTTAATATTTATATCCCAAGTTTATAAAAAAATTAATTAATCATATTTAATCATTTGAAAAAAAAACCAATGCCGGAATAAATGTGCGACGGAATTAAAATTTTCAATAACTAAGTATCAAGAAAGGTGAACTTGAATAGCCATAATTTCCATTGGTTCGACTTGCAGATTTACGGATGGGGGAAGGTCAACTAAGTTTTTATTCATAGTCAGAGAGGTTTGAGTGCTTTTCTTGACTTCAGCAACGGAGAATAAGTCAGAAAGTTTCACCTGGAAAAATAAGCAAAACAGTTGTTAACAAAATCTTAATAAATTTGTTTTTAAAGTAAAGGTACTCTGATAGATTAGAAATTTGAACACAAAATAATTCCTCTTGCACCATTATACATTACATAGGGCCTGCAAGTAATTTCTCCATACCGCTCTATCCCGAGCAACTCGCTCAATCCCCTCCATAGAACTGAGGCTGATATTTCTTGCTTCTCTCAGCAAAGTTCGTTTCAGTGTCTCTTTAGGTTGCCCTCTCTTTCTTGAACCCTCTGCATCCCACTTCAATGCCTGCTTTGATATTCTTTGACCATTTCTCCTCAAGGTGTGTCCAACATATCTCCATCTTCTCCTTCTTATAACAGTTGTTACTAGTGGTTGACTAGACATTTCTCTGATTTCATCACTTCTCCTAAATTTGAACACATACCTTTTCCCATAGGATTGTGAGATTAACTGATTGATAGAATCATCATCATTGCACTTCGGTGAATAGCCAAGTATGCTCCGATATCTTTCTTACACAGGAAGAGGCAGAGCACAAACTCTGTAGCACAGGTGAGGGTCTCTTAGATAATTTTGAAGATGGTGAAAAGATTTGTAGGATTATTATTTTAATGTTAATGAATCGCCCGAGTGGTTACCGGGCCCAAATTTGGGGTGTAAAGAATAGAACCACTGTTACCTGCCACGTATGTCGTAAGAGGCGACTAAGGAGGTTTGGCTGAAATCGGATGCAGGTGTCTTTTTTAGGAATGCTAACCGAAATAAATGCTTGCAAAAATGGATGCACCAGGCTGTAAGGCGATAACATGATGCAACCACCTCACAATGAGGAATGGGATAACGGATTCTACGGTCGCCAATCTGTCTCGGAGATTTAGCCATGCATTAAGAATATCAGACCTACCTCACAAGGGTGGCCATAACTTACATGGGAAGAGGTCGGCACAAACGGGAAGCAGAAATCATAGGAATTATATCCTACAGAACTGCCCCCAGTATGCAGACTTGAGAAGAAAGAGGTGGCCCACTTACACCAGCGTCCAAGACAAACTGTATGGTGTGGCTGATATTCTGAAGCACAACGCTGTCTTTATTAGAGAATCGAAATCCCAATCTAGTGAGAATGCAGAAGAAGAATGTTAATGAATTTTGCCCAGGCAGCTGCATTGAAGCCTACTTATATCAATTTTCAGCATCTTGTACATGCTCAGCTTGAACACAGGACCTACATTTTATCATCCGACAAAGATTTCCAATGTAATTTTAAAGATGGTTAGGTTTCGATCTATCAAGATCCAATCTTCCACTTTTGGTAGGATCATAATCGTTACACGCAACCGACTGTCCCTCAGCTAGAGCCATCCACAACATGCCACACATGACCATCATGCTACTAATTTAGTATAGCTAGTAATTTTGTGCAGTTGATGCCACTGTTCCACAACAAATTATGTAAGCAACATATTATCGATATAAGGGAAGACTGCAGTAAAACTATGTAGCAATGCCAAATACGTAAATACAAGGTACTGTAGTTTTTACAAATTACAAAAACAGCGACGTTTCATCCAAAAGGCCTTTATCAAACAAATGATATTTCTTCTTCTTGAATGCTCCATATCGACCACTTGTTAACCACTTTGTGATGTGTATGTGATCCGAGCCTAAGAGCGATTGTACGTTGTGTCAATTATGCACCTACAAGTAGGCCTTTACAAGTAGGATTTCTAGACGTTTTATTTATTAGCGTAGCTTCCAGGCCTCTACCTCCGTCACCTCTTACGACATGCATTGTAGGCCGCAGTGTTACTATTCTTTGCTCCCCTTGTGAGCACAGCAACACAGGGCGAAGAGTAAGAGATACCAAAGAAGGGAAGAAATTCAGACTTCCTATGCGTCAGACACAACATAAACAGTCAGACAATATATCCTTAATGACTGGAAATATATAATACCTTTCCTTCTGGCGACAAGACAGACTTGGAGACAGGAATGAGCAATCACTAGGTAGATGTCTTAACAGCAGCAAGCTAGTCTCCTTTGGAACATACTGCAACTGAAATATGGAGAAATCACTTTTAATTCAATGTTATTGGTTACTGAACTGATGTCATAGCACTCCGAACAGACTTCAAAGGGTATGCATACTGATGGTTATTGTGGCTCGCTGGTTAAACACTTCTCTCTCTGCCCTTCAAGCAGCCAGCTGTACTTGTGACCGGCAAGTTAAAACATGGATACAACTTTCTGGTTTTTAACTTTTCATGACCATTTCATTAAGTTGGAATTTAGATATAGAAATGAACCAACAGTCCGGTTTTATAACTTTTACATCTTCCCATCTATGAAAGCTACCCTCTTGCCAAATTTCAAGTCTGTAGGATGACCAGATATCTTCAATTAATGTCAACAGACACACATACAATGCAATTCAACTTATTCTTATAGATATATAGATTCGTTTTTTAATAAATATTACGTCATTATTACTATTGCAATCATCACACAGGATCACACTTCCACAGTCAGATGCACCACAATCTTTGAAGTTGTATGAAGAAGAGCCTATATGGTAGGGGATACTAATAAAAAGGAAAGCAGGTCTTCACGCAAAAATCAGATGTACCTTACTAGAAGCCCTGACTTTATCTGAATTCATAGCGGACAAATGCAAGAAGACGTGCCCCAATACATACAAATGTTGGACAACACTGCCATACATTATCACATCTGTCATTCTCTCTCGCAATCACCGTCCAGACCAATGTACCAGATCTCACCATAAATTCTATTCATGTGAAAATCTGATTCACGCAGCCTTAGCATTGGTGTGTTTTACGTCACATCTTCAGCACCATTTTGAGCTCTGGTGCTTATTCATCGGCGATGTGTCCAGTTTCAGCCAGCATTTACTCGGTTCGCTCTCTGTTTTGTAGCCATCAATTGTTTTTTTACAGTGTGGGGTAGCTAGCCCCACGCTCAACCTCTTTAGTCGACTCTTACGACATGCGTGGCAGGTAACAGTGGTTCTATTCTTTACACCCCAAGTTCGGCCCCGGTAACCACTCAGGCGACATCTGTCATTCAATATACTATCTCTACAATAACTTTATATATAATATTGAAACATTAACGTACCTCATGTTGATCATCACTATTCTGCAGTGTTCTAACATTCAGCAGGTGAAGCTCACATGACAGAGGCCGGGTAAGCAATGAAAGTGAGCTGCTCATATTTGGTTCTGTGGCTGCCTGACCTCTTGGCATGACAAAGATTGGATGAATAAGAGCCAGGGATGATAGATGACCAAGCAATGATGGAAAAGATGTTTCAGGATCTGGATCCTGAAATATAAAATTAGAAATTAAATTTTAAACTGTGATCTTATCTAGCTTCTATTGTATCCTTGCAGAGTTAATGAGGTAAAGTATAGAGTGCAGGAGATGGTCTTTCTTTGTATGTGCTTCCTATATAGTGTTCAGTGACTCTGCTATTTCATCAGTCAAGCGTTTGCATCAATCACCCTCTCCCATTTCTGTTTACTCTCTGTATTATTGTCTGTTGTGGTATACTCTTTGAAGGCAATCATGTTATATGACCGAAGAATTTGATCTGTTGCCTCTGGATACCTAGAGGGCAATTTTTCAGCAACGGAAGAAAAAGCAAAAATCCAACATATATGCAATAAAGCAAATCAAATGTCAAATGGCACCAATTTTGAAATTCAAACATGTCACCATCAACACTAAAAGAGCATTACTCAATACAATATTTCTCCCAACATTACGCTGTCAGTGCCAAATCTGAACACTGACATTATGATAGCAGAAAACTAGTCATGACAGAGATGAAGTGTCTACACAGAAAGCTGGGAGTAACAAGAAGAGACTGGTTTAGAAATGAAGGCATCAGGAAAAAGTGGGTACAATATCAGTACTGAAATCCAAGATTAGAGAAATTAAGAAGAAGCCTATGGATGAATTCTGTTGCCGCCCGAGTGGTTACTGAGGCCCAAATTTGGGGTGTAAAGAATAGAACCACTGTTACCTGCCACGCATGTCGTAAGAGCGGCTAAGGAGGTTTGGCTGAAATCGGATGAACGGGTCTGCTTGGGAATGCTAACCCGAAACAAATGCTTGCAGAAAACGATGCACCAGACCGTAAGGCGCATAACATGGTGCAACGACTCCTCACAATGAGGAATGGGATAACGGATTTCTACGTCGTCAATCTGCCTCGAAGATTTAGCCACGCAGTAAGAATGTCAGACCTACCATCACGAGGTGGTCAAAACTTACTGCGGGAAGAGGTCGGCACAAACTGGGAAGCAGAAATCATAGGAATTATATCCTACAGAACTGCCCCAGTATGCAGACTTGAGAAGAAAGAGGTGACCACTTACACAGCGTCCAAAACAAACTGTATGGCGTGGCTGATAATCTGAGGTAGATGGCTGCCTTTATTAAAGAATCCGAAATCCCAATCTAGTGAGAACGAAGAGGAAGTATGCAGACTTGAGAAGAAAGAGGTGAGAGGTGGCCCACTTATGCCAGGGTCCAAGTCAAACTGTATGGCATGGCTGATGATCTGAGGCAGACAGCTGCCTTTATTAGATAATCCGAAATCCCAATCTAGTGAGAATGCAGAAGAAGAATTCTGTTGCTGCTGTTACACCCACAATCATTTCTGTATTTTCCATACACCAAGTATTATCCTCAAGAATCCTAAGATGATGCAATTTTGTGTGTACTTCTTATTGTTAGCTTCCATGAATGACATTTATAGCACAGTTGGTAGAATTTACAAGTCATTAGAAATATATAAGGAGGGGAGCATCTGACCGATTGAATCTCACTCGCTGACCAGATGAGAGAGATGGGTGTTGATATTGGTGCGGCCCGAAAAGAACGACATACCAAATATGCAAAAAAATTGATTAATCAACATCGAACTGGCGTGTTGGGCCGTTGAATGCTGCTGGATTTGTGAGGCGGAGATCGGAGCACCTATGGCCGTGTGCTATGAAGATAGTCCTCATATAACTGATCTGACCGAATGGATTAGAACATGGGCCTCCACTCTGCAGGCCTGGGTTCAATACTCTGTAAGGTCAAGGATTTTTTTGTCGGAGGCATAAATAAAAATCCTAACCTGAACAGTTTAGGGGCGACTGCACTAGCCATGCAACCATTAAATTTCTCAGAAAAAAATTTAAGTTGTTTGGACATATAAAGAGACATGAAAGGTAGGAGAAGAACATTATGAAAAGAGGCATGATCAGAGGCGGGACAACTGGCCTATGAGAAAGATAAATATGGAAGGACTATTAGGGTGGCAAAGTTCTGCTCAGGACAAGCTATTTGATGATGTTGATGTAGCTGGCCTCATGCAAAAGTCCTCTCCTTTCTCATCCAGGCTTGGAACCAGCAACGCGGAGTTTTTAAATAATTATCATTTGGAATAATGGCTATTTGCAATACTAACTTCTATGTTTTGAAGTCGGCTCTCAAACAGTAATCTAAATCGACTTGGGGTTGGATGGTTGTCCAACACTCCCTGTCCTAGCCCTCGGTTGTCGTCCTGGTTAAGACGACGATCAAACATAACATCAATAGCACCTGAAACAAGATATCACAAAATATGATGAAGTATTTGGTTTCAAATGAGAAAAAGTAGAAAATATGAACAGTTTTGAATATCTGTTTACTGCTAACAAAAGATGGAAATGGGTTGAAGGAAATTAAAAGAAAAGCAAACATAGTGTTTTACAAATAAAAAAATAAAAAACAACATGGAACAGAACTGATAGAAAAACTAAGATCAGAATACTAAAAGCATGCATAAGGGTGTGAAGCATGGACATTTAACAAGGCAGTTGAATAACATATGTGTTTTTAATATAAGTGTTACAGAATGGTCAACCATATATCATGGATATAGAGAAGATAACAAATAGATCTATCCAGAAAGAACTTAAAAAACAAAAACTATCTGATGCTACAAAAGGAATGAGAAAATTGAGGTATTTTGGACATATAAAGAGACACGATGGGTTGGAGAAGACCATCATGGAGGGAGGCAAAGAGGAAAAGAAGAAGACAACTGAGGAGAAGGATTCCCGGGTGTAACTGATGATTTTAACATGACGACTGCAGAGGCGGTAAATATAACTATCACCCAAGCCACTAGAACAGAACGAGAAAAAAAAAAGAAAACCACGACACTGGGCAACAACCCGGTAGCAGAGTAACGACAAAAGAAGAAGATCCTAACCTGGAACTAAGTTGGCAACACCCGCTGACTGTGCAGACAGGACACTGACTCTCTTGTTCTTGTCTTGTAGGTAGGCCATTGTAGGCATTGGGTAGACATTTCCTTGGAGTGTTAACTTATGGTAGTACTTTCTTTGCTGCATCTGTAGATTGGGATAATCAATGATTTTTATAAGTTTGATGGAATATGACCACCGGGCAATCAATAATTTTTATAAGTATGATGAAATATAATCATGGGACAATGAATAATTTTTATAAGTATGATGAAATATAACCATGGGACAATCAATAATTTGCTTTATTATCTTCGAACGCTTCATATCGACCACTTGTTAAACCACTCTTTGTGATTTGTATGTGATCTGAGCCTAAGAGTGATTGTATATTGTGCTAGTTATGTGCCTACAAGAAGGTCAGCACATCCGATTTCTGCGCCCCTTTTTATTTACTAGGGTAGCTTCCTAGGCCCTACCTAAGTCACCTTGGTCTTCCCTTGGTTCTAGTACCTGATCTCTTTTTATTGTATGCTGTTATTGGTGGTTGATTGTATTTCATACTCATTAAATGTCCAAGTCCCTGCATTTGTTGTATTTGGTTCGTGAAGTTATGCCCACTCTGCTTCTGATGTCCTCATTTCGTAGCCTATCATTCCTGGTGACCCCCACTACCTTCATCAAATTTGGTACATGAAGAAATTCATGAACAACTCACCTGAAATCCATTTAAATCGGAGTAGAAAATCCTCTGACTATTATCAACATCTGTGTGTATCCGCATGCCAACTTCCAGGTTGGCAGACTGTCTTATATCTACTATGTTATACACATCTACTGATGCTCCATCTGTACCTAAATATGAGGTAAAATATAAGTTGAATCAGGTTACACAAACACCCAGTGTCACTACCAGAAATCAACACATATTTCAAGCGAAAATACAAAGAGTTATGGAGGCAGCAAACCCACAGCAGACACCCACAAGATTCCATCAGCAGATTAAACAGAAAACAGCACACAACAATCTTTCGCCTCAGAACAGGACACTGCAGGCTCAACCATCACATGCACAGAATAAAGCTTGCTCAGAATGCATAGTGTGCATGCCAGACGGAAACACAGACTCCAGAGCACATTCTGCAGTCATGTCCATCATACATAAACCAAAAAATGAAGCATGGCCTCATGAACAAAGCTAACAGAACAAGCTGCTATGTGGAACTGAAGTTGAAGGAGTGTGGCCTGACGTGGGAGATGGTTGGTAGAAAGCAGTGCCAGATTAAGCCAGTGCGGGGTCTGTAGCAAATTTTAGAGCGGTGCCCTAGGTTTTGTATGATAATAAAATAAAGCACAACTTATACAAACAAACTTGTCTCGAATTAATGTGAGCAAATTTAGAGATAATACTAGACAAATCAATTTCTTTAAGTGAATTCAATGTTCATTTTTTTTTTTTTTTTTTTTCGTCTGCTTTCAACTCAGACGAAGTTTCATCTCTGAAACTGATTTTTGCATGAAAATCCGTTTTTCCAATTTCTTACAATGGCAGCAGCTTGCACATTGTAAATTACTTTACACTGGCAGCCGTGTGCTCAATGTACTCGTAATTAGTATTCCCTCGCCATACAGGCAGATTTTCTCCAACTTCAGAGGTACTCACGTTATCGTCCTGAGTAAGACCAGGGACTCGAACAAATGCCGGACAGTAGGTTCGACCCGAGCTATGAGGCGTCTCACAGCTAGCAGGCCGAGCTACTATCAACTACTCTAGGCAGTCCCCAATGTTCATTAAAATGAGGTTATTTAGACGATCTTGTCACATCATGTTCCTTAACTCACTTTTTATACGCTTTAATGTCGAAAAATGCTTTAATGAAGCCTGCGAAAAGTTACCAACAACACAAGAAAAGACAGAATCACCAACATCAGCATAAGAAAGAAAGTTGGCACAAAACCGTGCTTGAATTACATAGAGAAACAAAGAATGAAGTGGTTTGGCCACTTTATAAGAATGCATCCAAACTCCACAGTATACAGAGTCTTCTACAACAGAACATCGGGAAAGAAGGCAAGAGGAAGACCACGGAAAAGATGGTTAGATGACGTAGCAGAATCCTGTGAAAGAGCAATGATAACAATCACACAAGCCACCGGAACAGCGCAAGACAAAAACAGAAAACCACGACACTGGGCAACAACCCGGTAGCAGTGTGACGACAAAAGAAGAAGAAGAATGTCAAAAAGAATGTCTCCGCTGAAGTTATTAATCATTAAAGACAAGTAAATCGGTAAGACTATTTCTACATTTGGGAAACATGACTCTAATGAATTTTCCATTATAAGTTTATAAAATTGCAGTTCAAGAGCATCATGTTTTTCATTGCTAATAGCAGCAGCTACATTAGTTTTAAGAAGTTCAGCGAACTGCACAAGCTCGTCGCCTAGGCTTTCTTCCAAATCCTCTTGGTAAGAGCTGACAATATTTGGAGTTCTTTTCAAGATCTCTTCTGCTGAAAGAGATTTTAACTGTCGAAGTATTCCAAATACACCATTCACTCTATGGTACGCTCCGTGCGTTTATCTAAGGCAGAGAGTACATGATCAATTATGTCAATAAACACCTGGCTTTCAAGTTTTTGTTTGGGTGTTTGATTTTCTACAACTTCATCGAGTGTAGTAGAGCCGCTGAAATCGTCGTACTTAGTATTTCGCTTAGCGTGCCTTGAAGTATGTTGCTGATATTCTTCACAGTCAGTCAGATTTTGGCTTTGTTCTCAATATCTGAAAATGTAGGCCGCATTGCTTGAACGACCGTGTATTTTCTGCTTCGTTTCTTGGATTCAGCACCATCACACACGACTTTAAAAATTCAGACAGCTTGAGTTTATTTTAGATAGCATCTTGGTTATTTTTTTTCCTTTCATATCTGTCACACAGGCGCGGCCCCAGAAGTGCGGGGCTCGTAGATTTGCTACTAGGCTAATCCGGCGCTGGTAGAAAGGCAGCAGAACGACAACGGTGGAAGTCTCTTGTGGACGTCGCCTTATGTGTCAATCAGGACACGAGGAGGATATAGTTAACAGATCATAGCATGGAAACTTACCTGGTGAGTTGTGTAGTCTCACAACTTGGTGTACAAACGGTGTGATAACATGCACCTCTGACGTTATAGGGCCCTTGATAACTCGAACCATAGTGGGGTCAGTGGTCAATAGAGGCTGAAAGAACAGTTATAATGAAGAAATATAAAGTAGGTAACAATGAAGAAGAGAATAAGGCTAATGAAACAAATGCATAAAGTTCTGCAGCTTCCTCCCCTTTCAAAACGTTTCAAGGATTGAATTAGTTAAAAGCACATGGGAATGGACCAAAACCTGTTTCTGAGTCAATCAATCAAATGCCATGTTTGCCCGCGATCATATCTTTTACACCCACTTTTGTCCTGATTCGTATTATATCTGATTTTCTCTCTTCTTGATACATTGAAGTGTTTGTAGTAATGGGAGAGCAATCAGATTTGCATCAACAGTATTGATTGTTGGGGAGTTGAAGATGGATAAGGGGGGATGTTCTTCAGTCTCTTCGTGACTGTCTGTTGGATGAGGACACCAAAATAGATGTTGAATGATCCAACGATTTAAGCAGTTTGGAGATACCCGTTGTACAAACGGACTGGATGCAGAGGGGCAGAGTGAGGAGTGTGTTTATTCAGCAGCAATTGGAACCATCAGTATGCATGCTCTTTGATATCTGTTGAGGAGACTGAGCACCATGGGTGTGCCCTGAGTGCAATGATGTCAGTAATCAATATACGTCATAACCAGGAACCATATATAAGTAGGAACAAAATCGCCAAAATAGAAAGGTAGTAAAATTCCCGGCAAGTGCAAGTATACCCTGGCCACACTGTACAAGAACACTTCAAGCCCGCATTAGTCATCTACGCACACACAGATAAACATAACGGAACTATATTCCCATAGATGAAAATTGTGTGGTCATCATCAGCTGTGATGGACGAGCATCATCATCATCATGAACCAATATAAGAACTATGGCAATGAGTTATTCTTCTCAAAAGCCTCATTTTTGGCACTGCAATTTTTCTTTTGTCCTTTGTTTCATCATTTCTGTCTGGCATTGGTAGATATAAATATTGTGTTATATAGTATTCTTTTTATCTCTATTCACACAATTTATATTGACACAGTTTCTATTGACACAATAGACAGAATAATTATTTAAAAAGCACACAAATCTTCTTCTTCTTCTTTGCTGTTCTTTACTGACCAATTTTAATCACTCTTTGTGATATGTTTGATCTTTGCCAAGAACGTGTATCGTTGCACATTGGTTTGGTAGGCCCCTAAACGCATAGACTTCTACACGTTTAGGACACATGCATCCGATTTCAGCCAAACCTCCTTAGTCGCCTTACGATATGCATGACGGGTAACGGTGGTTCTATTCTTTACACCCCAAATTTGGGCCCCGTAACCACTCGGCGAGCACACAAATGACATATTAAAAAAGGAGGTATAAAAATAAAAATACTGTGGGGAAAAAGTACCACCTAGACAGGTATGTTGAGCTCAGAGAAAGAACTAAGCCGATACCAGGAAAACAGGAGCGAAGGAAGAGAATCAGGTGATGGATACGGCGCACATTGAGAAGACTGACCGGAAGCATTGCAAGACAGGCATTGTTTTGGAACCCACAAGGAAATACGAGTAGGGGAAGGCCTAGAAGTACCTGGAGAGGATAGCTGGAGTTTGATATAAAAAAGATAGGACAATCATCATTGCACTTTGGTGAATAACTATGCATGCTTCTATCTCTTTCTTACACAGAAAGATTTTAGCTGCAGTGAACAAACTCTGTAGCACCGAAGAGGGTTCCTAATGTAATTCTGAAGATAGTAACAAGTTTTGTAGGAATTTTACTTAAATATTTTTAATGAGTTTTATCCAGGCAACCGCATGAGTGGTTATCGGGGCCCAAATTTGGGTGTAGAGAATAGAACCACTGTTACCTGCCACGCATATCGTAAGAGGCAACTAAGTAGGTTTGGGCTGAAATAGATGCATGTGTTCTAAGTGTGTAGAAGTCTATGCGTTTAGGGGCCTACCAAACTAATATGCAACGTATACACGTTCTTGGCAAAGATCAAACATATCACAAAGAGTGATTAAAATTGGTCGTAAAGAACAAATGCAAAGAAGAAGATCCAGGCAGCAGCTTTACAGCCTACTCCTACTGATTTTCAACTGCCAAGAGTTCATTTAGGTACCCAACTTTAACAAAAGATCTACATTTTACTGTCTATCTCCGGTAAAACTAGGAACTTGATCTCACCAAAAATGAGATCAAGGATCTCTATAAAGTATCCTGATCACTTCACTGGGGAACGGACTAAGTACATTTGGTGTAAGGAGCGAGCACCTTACCTCCGTGCCACAAAGATCTTAAATGTTCTAGCTAGTACTCAGTCTCAGGTGCTAACGTACCTTAGCATCCCCATCAGGTAAAAACAGGTAAGCTCCTGATTTGTCCTGAGCCCTGGCGGTGCCATACTGTATGAGATCTATTTCTGACTTGTAACTCTGGTCAGTCGACAAGGACTTCACAGACTGTGGAGATAAGAAAAAATATTCTGTGGGAACAAGGAGCTCATGGATGATGACCAAAAAAAAAAAGGAGATTGATAACAACCACCATTAGAACACACAACAAAATCATCATCCTCTATATTATCTCCTACTAAAATGAAATCATGGCGTATCCTTTACAGGCAGTCGCCATAAACCACAGTAAACAAGTTGTCAATTTTCTAGACACTACTTATACATTCAGTAGTTTGCCATTTCTCTTTGAATGGTGAGATCCATATTTATCGTCGTAAATTCTACATAAACTATTTTGCTTCCAAACTGGCCGCAGCGTAGTTTTAACCAGGAATTCTTGGGTTGTGATAAAGCTCACTACCGCTAAGCTTCAGATGCCCATTATTTACTATTACCTACTTGATTGACTGATAGAACTATCATCATTGCACTTTAGTGAGTAACCATGTGTGCTCTGATCTTTCTTACACAGGAAGATCTCAGCTGCAGTGCACAACTCCGTAGCACCGGTGAGGGCTCCGATGTAATTTTGAAAATGGTGAAGATTATTTTGTAGGAATTTTATTTTTATATCTTTTCTAATTAATTTTGCCTGGGCAGCGACTTTACAGCCTACTCTTCTCGATTTTGAACTGCCAACGGTTCTTTTACGTGCTCAAATTGAACACGGAACCTACATTTTATCGTCCATCTCCGATAGGACTAGGAACTCGATCTCATCTACACTAAGATCAGGGATCCATTTGAGATCTACTTTCCCTTCTCTGTGTGAGCTAAGAAGGAAAGTAAGTGTATACATAAGACAACATCGAATCTCACTCTTTCTCTAGCCTGTAAAGCCCTTGGCGCTTAGCACAGCAACAAATACATGTTATTCTTCTCTGTATTGAGTTTAAGTTGGGATTTCGGTTACTTTTCTATTGATCTCCTCCAGGTGGTTTTGAGTTTTCCATATCTTCGTTTATTCTCTGGTGTCAATATCAGTGCAGGTTCTGTGACACGGTTAGTGTCCCTGCTCATCACATGTCTGATCCATATCCAGCTACTCTTTTGTATGATGGTGTTTTTTTTTTTTACCGATCCAGAAGCACTTGAGCTTTCAGTTCTTCGACTCGGTGCCGTGGACATAGTAACCCTTCGATTCGCTGCCACGAACACCGTGAATATGTGGCTTTTCTGCCAGCCCGTGGAGTTGAACCCGCACTCACAGGAAGCTTGTCACCCGTAGTCCAACGCGCTACGAACACGCTGGGCAGACAGGCATATGATGGTGTTTATATTCTCTTGCTGACACTGTTTAAGCAGTTTTTGTTATAGATCGCTTTTAACCATAACACATGTAAGATGTGCAGGAGAAAAGTGGGCCAATTCCTTTCCTCACATATGGAACGTAGAGTGTGGGATTGAACTCACAATCCTCTAGTATCCAAGACGATAGACGAACGCTTAAACTAATCTGGCCTACTCATTAGGATACACAGAAGAAAACATCCACTTACTTTCAATAAACCATTGGTTGAAAATGTTGCAGATAGAAAATTGGTTTCTAAAGTAAAATCCTCTCGAGATTTTAAATTTTCAACAGGAAACTGTCCTCTGGTGGAATGCAAAAAAATTACACTGTTAATTGTATGATATTTTTAACAACAAAACAAATGATTAGTGTATTCATAGGGGACTGCCTAGAGTAGTTGATAGTAGCTCGGCCTGCTAGCTGTGAGACGCCTCATAGCTCGGGTTCGAACCTACTGTCCGGCATTTGTTCGAGTCCCTGGTCTTACTCAGGACGATAACATGAGTACCTCTGAAGTCGGAGAAAATCTGCCTGTATGGCGAGGGAATACTAATTACGAGTACATTGAGCACACGGCTGCCAGTGTAAGTAATTTACAATGGCAGCTGCTGCCATTGTAAGAAATTGGAAAACAGATTTTCACGCAAAAATCAGTTTCAGAGATGAAACTTCGTCTGAGTTGAAAGCGGACGAAAGAAAAAAAGAAAAAAAGTGTATTCATACTAATTCTCTCTCGCGAGATCCCGGCCTAGACTGATGAACCGACTTTATCATGAATTTTACCGTGGTTTTAAGGGACTCCGTTCCTCCGTACAGCTTCTCATGTTTTGGGGCCAGGTTTCTTTTCTTATAATACTAATTCAATAATCAACATCAGGTGCCATGCCGGCTGGCATAGGCGATCATAGATCTCCACAAATCTCTATCTTTGGTGTTTGCTATCAATTCAGATATTAATGCTCTACTGTGCCATGAAGTCAGGCCATCCAACATTTTCTCTCTCTGACTTCCTTTGTCTCGTCTACCCTCGATTTTACCGGTTGTTACATTGTGTTCTAAACCTCCCTCCCATCACATGTCCGAAAAATGATGATTGTCTCTTTCTTATATTGATAATAAGTTTATTGTCCTTGACTCGCATCTGTATGTCTGTAGTGGTTCTATGTAGCACTGAATAACTCACATTCTGACCTCAACTGACAAGGACTTGTTGCATATGATGCTTCTCATTTTCAGGAACGATGTTTTCGCTTGCCCTATTCTGCTCTTTATTTCTGATCGGCATCTTCCATCTGATGTTACCAGGACTCCGAGGTATTTAAATTGCTGCATTTGTCTTAGCTCAGTCCCATTTACTGTGATGGTGCATTTTGGCAAAGTCTGATTTTTTTATATGATCATAACTTCTATCTTCTTAATATTTAAACTGAGTCCTTTGTTGTTACTTTCTGTCACAACCGTATCAACTAATTTCTGGATCTTCATTTCATTTCTTGCTATTCAGACAGTATCATCAGCGTATCTCAGGTTATTTATGATATGTCCTACTACAGCTACTCCAGCAATATCCATTATAGACCTAAAAATGTTTTCACAATACAGTGAGAACAGGTCTGGTGATAACACGCATCCTTGTCTAACACCCTTTTTGATCTTCTGGAAAGTTCCTATCTTTTTGTCTATTCTTATAGCTGCTGTTTGCTGCCAATATATGTTCTGAATGACTCTTAGATCTTTGCTGTCGATGTTTAAGCTCTCTAACATTTTGGAAAGTTCTTGATGGTGTACATTGTCGAACGTCTTGGTGTAGTCTATAAAGCACAAGTATAGATCTGTTTTTACTTCTATTGATCTTTCTATTAGTGTTCTAAGGATATATATAGCGTTGCTTGTGCCCTTGCCTTCAGCAAATCCACACTGTTCATCACAGACTTCTGGTCGTATTCTGCGTCTCATCCTTCTCATCATTCAATATTAGGAAAGTAAAAAGTGGACATTAATTAACTCCTTATGACCAAATGTCACACTACGTAGCTTTGGGTTGATGCCTTTTACCAGGAGCCACACTAAAGGCGTTTTATTCTAAAAACAAATGGCTTGTAAAAACATGGCTGTTTCCCAGGCCCACTAAGAGTTAAAGTTCAACTGTCAAAGCTACTGTCAGATGCATTAATGTTCGGTATATTGACGAAAAAAAAAGTCTCCATGTACAAAAGCTACCAGAGCGAAATGTACAAACTATAAGAGTTTCATGTACAAGCTATCAGTTTCATGTACTAACTGTCAGGAGTAATCATCAAATATCTTGTCCTGTGCAGAACTTTGCCACTCTAACAGTCCTGCATAATTTCTCTTGCTTTCATATGCAACCCCTCTTAGTTGACAGATGTATTTTCCCCGAGAATTCCCAAGACTGTTGCTGGAGCTGCAAAGTTTGTTATTTGTGCGATACACTTTGAGGATGGTGAGTCATTTCTGCGGAGAGGGACCCAGTCATACGGGGAACCAAGTGCAATGACCCTTGCTGGTGCTACGGAGTTCATGCACTGCAGCTGAGATCTTCCTGTGTAAGAAAGAGATTGTAGCACACATGGTTAATCACCAAAGTGCAATGATGATGGTCCTATCAATCAATATGCATATCAAAGTAGATCCTGAGCATATGAACGCTGCTTGAACCAAACTAAGGCAAATTTCATATAACAAATAATCACATAAAGTAAAATAACATTTAAAAAAACAGGAAATGCAACTTAATGCACACAAATGGTAATGGAAGGCATGGTTACTGGAGTATAAGGCAGGGGACGACCAAGACGAAGGTGGCAGCAGGACATCAAAGAAACCTTGAACTTGACGCTGGAAGAGGCGTCCAGCGTAAGTTCAAGAGGCGTAGAACTTGCTAGAGACAGAGAGATTTTCAGGAAGGCTGTGATGAAAGCAATGTTCCTCAAGGGACATGCTACTACCTAATGCACACAAACATAGACAGTAAATTCAAATTAATATGCAAAAAAAAACAGCCATAATAAATACAATATATTTTTAATAAAAATATTAACTGAAATTGAACAAAACTGCATACCCGTTTATATTAGTGGTACTGTGTGCATTCCGGATGATCACAGAAGAAATATGGTTTCTAGTATCTGAACCACTGTCTACCTTTCTGATGGTGTATCTCTTGAGGCCTAGTCCTGGTAGCTCCACCACAAAGGACACCTATGATAGGGGACATAAAGTAGATCTGTAAGTAAAATATGTCATGACCTTTATCTTCTGTGTTCGCTCTAGTACAAGGGTTGGGAAGCCCCGGCTTATGAACAAACTCCAGGCAGTCAAAGGTACTCAAAGTTACTGTGAGATTTGAGGATTTTGAATAGCAGGAGATTCATTATGCTATCAGTCCCAAACCTGGATGCTGATATCAAATGACGGAAGAAAACTAGTCACGACAAAGATTTTAGGAAGAATGCTGGGAGTATCAAAAAGATACCAGTTTCAAAATGAAGACATCAGGAAAAAGGTGGGTACAACATCAGTACTGAAATTCATCCAGAAACAACAAATTAAATGGTTTTGCCACATAAGCAGATTACCAACAAACAGCGCCCCTCAATGAGCAATCTTACTTCAATACAGTGCATACTGTCATAGTCCCCTCCCCAGGTGGCAGCGGAGGAATGGACAGTTAGTCAGATAGATAGGTAGTATAATTAGATATTATATAGTTGAGACTATGTGTTGCACTCTCTAAGTAGAAGTGCAGCACATAACTACGAGACAATGACGTTTTTGTGTAGCTAGGGAATGACGATTTAGAGTAACAGTTGCTAGAGTTAGTTAGTAAACAAAAAAGAGAGATAGCAGCGTAGTTAAACGGACATGGTTGTTATATTGTCCGTAAAGTCACCATCACACAATGAAATAAATAAACATACGATGCAAAGATCACTTTGGAATTGTGTCTGCTTGACGTCTCATGTTGACTAGTAAATGTTTTAGTAAATACCATCGCGTATAACACCGTTATAAGGAAAGGACGTCATGAATAATCAAGAGGAAACTCATAATTAAATAATCAGGAATGGAGGTATGTGACTGAGTGATCAACGAGGCCACAGAGAAATATATATACAATTAAAGTACGGAGTATGGGAACATATAACTAATAGAAAAACAACAACTACCATAATGTAAAGGACGGCCCCTACTTCAATAATGACGGCCCTACTTCAATAATGAAGGCCCATACATTCAAGAAGGCCCATACATTTAAGAAGGCCCATACATTTAAGAAGGCCCCTACTTCAATACAAAGCAAAAAGGCGCCCACACAAAAAGTGGACCTCAGAGATAGCAGAGGCAGTTAAAAAAGACTGTTTTTGAAGCGCACACAAAAACCTGTTCTAGAAATCTCTTCTTATGCTGTGAGACAAAACAGGATTAGAGAAAAGGAAAAAGAAGAGATTCATCCTCGTCAGTCCTAGTCATGTTGAAGGGCACACATTTTGAACCTTCCGAAGCATCAACTGAAAGTTAGACAAAAGAACCAGCCCAGTTTTTTTTTTTCCTTTTTTCCTTTTTCTTTTTTCTTTCGTCGCTTTCAACTCAGCGAGTTTCATCTCTGAAACTGATTTTTGCGTGAAAACCGTTTTTCCAATTTCTTACAATGGCAGCAGGTGCACATTGTAAATTACTTTACACTGGCAGCCGTGTGCTCAATGCACTCGTAATTAGTATTCCCTCGCCATACAGGCAGATTTTCTCCGACTTCAGAGGTACTCACGTTATCGCCCTGAGTAAGACCAGGGACTCGAACAAATGCCGGACAGTAGGTTCGAACCCGAGCTATGAAAACCAGCCCCAGTAAACGAAGTCCCAGAAAGCAAACTAAAGGGTAGAAATAACTTACTGGAAGTAGCTATCCTGTACGATCCGTTCTGAAATCCCCTGCCTGACTTCTCACCCCGATGCACAGACCCTCTGTACATACAAAATCATCATTATGTTCCTAACGTAATACCCCATAGATCCAACGATAAAAACATTTAGTTACACTTTGCACTGACTCCCAGCTTGATGATCTATCTAGCATCATCAATGAAGTGACCACCCACCTGCCCAGCGTGTTCATAGCGCATTGAGCAACGGGTGACAAGCCCCCTGTGAGCTTGGTTCAATTCCGCAGGCTGGTAAAAAAGCCAAAATTTCTCCACGAATTACGGTGTTCGCAACACCAGACCAAAGGGTTATGATGTCCACGGCACCGAGCTCAAAGCTCACGTGCTTCTGGATCAAATTTTTTTTTTTAAATGGAGTGAGTACAGATAAGAAATGACGGCAGCAAAAAGGAATGTGAAACATAATAATCTGGCTGATAAAATATTCAGAGCAAACACTGCTCACCTTGAACTTGTCCTTGTCTATGACTTCATTACTGGACCAGAATGGATCAACCTGACTATGGATAATCTCCCCCTTGGAGTCGCTAACCTCCACATAAGGGGAGTTTGTCCACAGTTTAACAACTTCTGTTCGATGTTGGGCTAATGAGTTGTAAAGCAAGACAGACCTGCAGTTTAAAATGTATAATTATTTCATGATAAATGTGACAGTTCTGGATTTGTGCAAGAATAAAGGCATATAAATAGTTCTGGGCTGCACTAGAGACATGCTAATTGTGAATATGAACAATGTGCTTGGACATCTGTCTCTAAAGTTATAACATGTACTGTTCCAACTTGATACAGCAATTGACACTACATGACTTTACAATACATGACAATGTGGATACAATACAACAAATGACAAAGACATCTCGCTTGTGTGGTGCCGGGGCATGCAAGGGAAGCAAAGAATAATACCACTGTGACCTACATAGCATGTTGTAAAAGGCGACTGATGTCGGACCTGGGGAAGCCACGCTAGTAGATAAAAAGCATCGCAGAAATCGAATGTGCTGGCCTACTTGTAGGCGCATAACTGGCACAGTGTAGAATCACTCTACGGTTCAGATCACATACAAATCATACAAATTGGTTAACTAGTGATTGATATGCAGCGTTCACAGAAGAAGAAGAAGAATTGCCCCAGGTTTTACCCCATTTTGCTCAATCTCTCTCCGCAAAAATAGCACGCTATCAACTGAGAGTATTGCACAAAGCATGAACTCTTTAGTTCCTGCAACAATTCTAGGTGTCTCTGGAAAAAATGCACTTATAAACAGAACGACATGGTCCAGATTTGAACCCACATCCTTCAGAACGCAAGACAGAGGAACAGAAACCCTCACTTAGCCACAGAAACCCTCACTTAGCCACAGAAACCCTCACTTAGCCACAGAAAGTCCCTGATCACAAGGGATCATCATTACTGCTAGTTTGCTGTCTTTCTACGCATGGTATGCCATATCAGTCACCATTCTGGGTTGCCGATAGCAACATTGTTAGCATTCTACACTAGTCTTCTTCTTCTTCTTCTTTGCTCGCTTCTTTACGACCAATTTTAATCACTCTCTGTGATATGTATGATCTGTGCCAAGAACGTGTATACGTTGCACATTGGTTGTAGGCCCCTAAACGCATAGACTTCTACACGTTTAGGACATGTGCATCCGATTTCAATCAAACCTCCTTAGTCGCCTCTACGACATGTGTGGCAGGTAACAGTGGTTCTATTCTTTACACCCCAAATTTGGGCCCGTAACCACTCGAGCGCTACTCTAGTGACTAGGTGTCTGGGAAATTTGAGGTGCGAGTCCAGCTTAGGTCCACACATTTTCAGTGTGCACAATGTTATACAGTTGGACTAAAGGAAACCATGATCCTTTATTTGAGAATGTAAATGACAAATGACATGACAATGTGGATACAATACAACAAATGACATGACAATGTGGATACAATACGTTTTCAGAAATTAACGCCATTATCTCACGTTTCTTCCACCCACCTCTCCTGCTCTTCCTCGTGTGGTCTTTGTTCTTGTTCCCACTGTACACACAACATCCTGCCACTCACCCTTTCCGATTGACCCGCCAACCGGTAACCTAATAGTCTTCCTATTTCCTGTTCATTCTATCATTCACGAGATGCTGACCTAGGAGCAGGTATGTATGCCAGTATCTTTTGATTCACATCATTTGTTAGTATTATGTTTTAGTTAATTAAGTTTTTTGTGTACGTTTTTTGTTCTTGATAAAGGTCTAAGCACCGAAACGTTGAGTTCATATTTTATAATTAATTTTTCCCTTCTTATGTAATACTGTATATACCTGTTTTTGCTCAAATCAACAAATGACATGACAATGTAGATACAATACAACAAATGACAAAGACATCCCGCTTGTGTGTTGCCGAAGCCACAAGGGAAGCAAAGAATAGTAACACTATGACCTACAAGGCATGTTGTTATAGGCGACTGAGGTAGGGACCATGGGAAGCTACCCTAGTAAATAAAAGGCATCGCAGAAATCGTATGTGCTAGCCTATGTGTTGACTCATAACTGGCTCAATGTGCAATTGCTATTAGGCTCTGATGACATACAAATCACAAAGAGTGGTTAACAAGTGGTCGATATGGGACGTCAAGAAGAAACAAAGACATCACAATGTGGATGCAATACAACAACTGGCGGTCTACAACATAAACATACAGCATCCATACAACAAATGACCAAATCTATGACATGAACTATGACTTTGGGCCAAACAATTTTTCAGATGCGCCTGTCCTACACTAGTAGGGGCCTAACGTGGGGTGCAACATTCTAACCGTTCTTGGCAAAGACTGTTTATATATCACAATAAGAATGATCAAAATGATCAAGAAGAACGTACACAAACAAACAACAAACAAACAACTATGACTTTGTTAAATACAACATGTGATAAAGCGTGCAACATGAAAATCGAGCTCTAGTACAACAACTGACAAAGTCAACATCAACAAAACTGATGTCTACAAAAATGATGTCTTACTTGGGCTCCTCAGTCACCTCTAGAATTGGTCTTGTTGGTAGACTATCGTGAGATGATCTGAGTTCATCCTAGTGGGCCGCCAAACATAAAAATTTTAGATTGTAAAATTAATCTATTGCAGACATGAAGAATTAACAAAATATTTTGATATATTAAGAAAAAAAGTTATCCTAATTTACCATATTGCTGATTGAATTTAGTTTGGAATATTTTCACTGCATTCCGGACATGTCCATATGTGCTTCTATCTCCTTTGGTTCTTCTTCAAACGCTCCATATCGACCACTTGTTAATCACTCTGTGATTTGTATGTGATCCAAGCCTAAGAGCGGTTGTACATTGTGCCAGTTATGAGCCGCCTACAAGTAGGCCAGTATATCCGATTTCCGCGACACTATTTTTTTTACTTGGAAAGCCAGGCCAAAAATTGTGGATGCGCCTGCCCTACACTAGTAGGGGCCTAACGGGGGCACAATGTCCTAATCGTTCGTGGCAAAGACCATTTATACATCACAATAAGAATGATTAAAATGGTTGGGAAGAACGTTCGCAAACAAAGAAACTAGGGTAGCTTTCCTAGGCCCCTACATCAGTCGCCTCTTACGATATGCCTTGTTGGTGGCAGTGGTGCTAATCTTTGCTTACCTTGCAGGTCCCGTTACCACACGGGCGAGTGTCCAGCAACTTACCATATCAGTTCGATGTTGAATGATTAGTACATACACCTGTTGGGCTGCTATTTTCTGGTTGCTCCAATCTTCAATTCAAGCACTCACAATCTTTTGATGTGGAATTATTTATGTTGTTTTTGTGTTCGTCCGCTATGAATTCAGTTGTATTTTATTTATGGCACCTAATATGGCTGATTTTTGCAAGAACGCTTGCTCTCCTTAAAGGGTTTTAAAGCCGAAGAATCGACTTCATTGCACCGGGTTTTACCCCATCTGGCTCGGTCCTCTTCGCAGAAATGGTACACCACCTGCCGAGAGTATTGCACAAAGCATGAACTCCGTAGCTCCAGCAACAATCCTAGGTGTCCTTATCACCAGTGTTCCTTGCAATTCAGGCAAGCTTTTTCTGACTTCAGTGGTACTTTTTTTACATTCTCAAATAAAGGATCATGGATTCTTTTAGTCTAACTGTATAACATTGTGCACACTTAAAATTTGTGGACCTAAGCTGGACTCGAACCTCAGATTTTCCCAGACACCTAGTCACTAGCATAGAATGTTAATAACTTTGCTATCAGCAACCCAGAATGGGGACTGATATGGCATACCATGGGTAGAAAGACAGAAGACTAGCAGTAATGATGATCCCTTGTGATCAGCGAAACACGTGAACAAAGTACTGTGGTTTTACAAATTAAAAAAACAATGACAATATAGTTTACGGCAGTCTTATCTATATTGTGACTATTTCACTTGTGATCAGGGACTTTCTGTGGTTAAGTGAGGGTTTCTGTGGCTAAGTGAGGGTTTCTGTGGCTAAGTGAGGGTTTCTGTACCTCTGTCTTGCTGCTCCAAAGGATGTAGGTTCAAATCTGGACCATGTCGTTTCTGTTTAAGTGCATTTTTCCAGAGACCCTAGGATTGCTGCAGAAGCTAAGAAGTTCATGTTTTGCGCATACCTCAGTAGATAGCGTGCTATTTCTATGGAGAGAGACTGAGCCAAATGGGGTAAAACCCGGGGCAATTCTTATTCCACGAATGCTCCATTACAATCACTTGCTAACCAATTTGTGTGATTTATATGTGATCTGAACCGTAGAGTGATTGTACGCGTGTGCAGTTATGCGCCTACAAGTAGGCCAGCACATTCGATTTCTGCATGATTTTTATTTACTCGCATAGCTTCCCAGGTTCTACATCAGTCACCTGTTACAACATGCCTTGTAGGTTGCAGTGGTACTATTCTTTGCTTCCTTGCAGGCCCCGGCACCACAAGGACGCCCAGGGCAATGGTCAATCTTTGGTCTTTAGACTTGTAAATGCTATATGTGTTAACTATAACATAAAGAAGATATAGATAAAAACAACAATAGAGAAAAGTGTAGGCAAAGAAAAGGGATCGTACCATATTGAATATCTTTGAGTTTGTGCCTGGTATCCAAACATATGCTGTCTTGATCTCAGCAAGCAAGAATATTGAGCACTCCACTATTACTGTCTTGGCATCGTGTAAAGCTGTCAATAATCTGTCAAACACACAGAAGCATCTGTCAGTATATGGCCTTTTTCGTCTTTACAGACGGTCAATTGGCAAGTGTTTTACTGTGACAACTGAGTTTCGCTTTTCTCTTGTCGCTCAGCTCATACATAAGTCTCTTCTCAAAAGACTGCACCCGAGCCGAAAGCAAAGATGAAGTGTCGTCTCTCTTTGTGCCTAGCCTGGGCAGCTGATATGGAGAATGTGCCTTGCCCATTTTGCACAAATCCCCTCTCTACCCTACTGTTTCCTCCAAAGGAAAGACAAAGTCTATACATTTGGAATCAAGCAGGGTTTGCAGGAGATGCCAGAAGATGGCAAGGAATGCACACTTAACCATCAACTGCCTTAGGTCCCTCCTCCAGATTTTTGTCAAGGTTTACTCCTCCAGCCCTCTGTGTCAGTACTGTAATTACAACACACCTACTACTACTAACCAATACGAGTTACAGGTCACTACTGGTGTTAGACAAGGATGTCTGCTGTGCCCCCTCCTCTTCTTGGTGCTATTTGATTGGGTTACACGCACAGCATAAGCCAGGTCCGGAAAAGGCATTCAGTGGACACTTTTGTCAAAATTAGAGGACTTGGACTTTGCGGATCATCTTGCCATGCACTCGCACAAGCTACAAGACATGCAGGAAAAAGTGGATGCTCTGGCAGAAACAGCACAACAGGTCGGTCTTAAAATAAGTCAAGAGAAGACAAAAATACTGCGAAGCAACAACATACAGCAAGACCCAATATTGATTTAGGGAAGGGGTATAGAAGATGCTGGTGAATTTGTCTACCTTGGAAGCAAGATCAGCAAACCAGTAGGTACAGATGAGGACATTAACGCCGGGATTAGGAAAGCCTGACGAGCCTTTGCTATCCTGCACACAGTGTGGAAATCCACTGCCATCTCCATGAAAACAAAGCTCAGGATATTCAGCTCAAATGTGAAATCTGTGTTGCTGTATGGATTTAAAATGTGGCAAGTCACCAAGTTAAATACAAAAAAGATTCAGACCTTTGTCAACTGCGGATTCTCAGACTGAGATGGTATGACAGAGTTGCAAACACAGACCCGTGGATAAGAACCGGACAGGAACCCAGGTTAAGATGAGAAAATGGCGATGGTTGGGCATATCCTATGGTAGTTACAGTCGAGTGTCACTAGACAAGCACTTGAGTGGAACCCAAGGAAAAGAGGACGCCTAAACAGACCTGGAGACGAAGTCCTCTTGAGGAACTGAGTGTTGGACTATTCCAGGAAGCCATAAAGAAAACAGCCAGAGACAAGGAAAAGTGGCAAACAACTGTTGAGACCCTATGCTCCATGAGGAGCGGAGAGGAATAAGTAAGTACTACTACTAAATACTACCACTAACAGCTAATACTACTAGCAACTGCTACTACTAACTACTACCTACTACTAACTACTGTTGCTCCACATGTTTGAAATCAAGCAGAGTTTGCAGGGGATGCCAGAAGATGGAATGAAATACACACATAACCATCAAATGCCTTATGAGCTCTCCCTCCGGATTTGTTGTCAAGGTTTACTCCTCCAGCCTTCTTCATAACTGTGCTGACCCAAAAGGTAGTGGGAGTTTTCTGTCTGGGTTTACTCCCCTAGCCTTTAGCTCTCCCGAGCCCCCCTCCACAAGGCAGTGGGTTTAACAGTTGCAGATAGTACCGTCTACTGTCATACGGTAGCAGACGAAACATTTGATCTGACTAGTGATCTTCTTTCTTTCTTCTCTTTTGTCCTTCTCTGCTTATTTTACCGTTAGGTAGCAGGTTTAACTGATGATTGGTTTCCGAGATAGTGCACGCTCGGTCGCTTGATATGCTGTGGTATTGTGGAGTTTTTTAAGATGTCTGTAACTTGATCAATCCATCTTTTTATAGGTCTGCCCCTTACTCTTGATGATTCCATTTTCAGGTTGTGCGCTCTTGCAACTGGTGTATTCGGGTTCATTCTCACCAAGTGGCCAAACCATCTGAGTCTCTATTTATTTCCTCATTTCTTATATGGTCTCTTCTTGTTTTATTTATTGTTTTCCTCAAGCATCTCATTTCACAGGTAGTCTCCTCCTCCTTCTTTGCATTGGTTCGTCTAGGCCAATTTTAATCACTCTTTGTGATATGTTTGATCTTTGCCAAGAACGTGTATACGTTGCACATTGGTTTGGTAGGCCTCTAAACGCATAGACTTGTACATGTTTAGTACATGCATCCGATTTCAGCCAAACCTCCTTAGTCGCCTCTTACGACATGCGTGGCAGGTAACCGTGGTTCTATTCCTAACACCCCAAATTTGTGCCCGGTAACGACTGGCATCACAGATGGTAATTTTACTTTCTTGTTCTTTTGTTAGTGCCCATGTTTGGCACTGGTAGCACAGTGTTGGCATTTATAATCTGTCTTTTAGTCTCTACTAGTGATCTGATCTGTTAGTTCATAGTTCATAAGTACGGTTCCAACTTCACTGCAAAGGGTCACCCCATAATTGCTCCGCTCCTGTGCCAATGAAAATCACACGAAATGCTAACAACTGTGAAATGTTTCCTGTGTGAACTAATTCCAGAATGAAACAGCCGCGACCGCCACAAAAAGCAACTTGCTCCGCATAAAATGCATATGGCCCGTCGCTAATGTGGCAACACAAAACTGTTCATCACTTGAATTGCAATTCTTGTCGAAGGAACATGAATCCCTGATCTGTTAATAACCAATGAGTATTCAGTAATACACAATAAAAAAACTAAAATCACAAACTTGTTTCCATAGTCAATGACTACAAAGTCTTTTTCTGTGCCAGTGATAGCATCATGATGCTGGAAAAGGCCCAGAGCTGCGGCCTCTACTAGTTTTTGCATGAATGTTTTGGATGGAAAATTTGCTGCTAAATGTTTCCTAGCCTGAGTTTGTGCAAGGCTAAATAATATTTCTGCAGACCTGGAGACAAAAAAGTTTGCAACATCCATCAAACAATGCTCCAAATTTTTATCCTATCAGTTTAACTAAGTATTTAACCGGATCGATCCCGGAAACGAAAATCTCCGGGATTTTGTTTATATATAGCACACGATCCCAAACACGAAAATACACGACTTTTTTTACTGTCAGTTTGTAACTCGCATACTGTTACAACTAATCAACCAATTTTATAACGGACTTTCGCATCCGGCATTTACTAACGGAACTACTTTCTTTTAGTCTCTGGACCCGCTACTGAAAGGTTCTGTATTTTTTCACCAATTTTGAAATCGACTGTAAAAATTTCTAAAATTTTCTGAAAATGGCTACTAATTATGGCAACGATAGTGACAGCTCTGATATATCTTTTCACTGACATTTCATAGAGTTAGAAAAGGATACTCTTGTTATTGATGTGGAAAGTGACATAGATGTCCCTTTCTCTGATTCAGACCACGAGGCTTCAAGTTCTGATGAGGAGACCGTTATTTTGCCGGTTTTTAACTGTGATCGTTGGTGTGATGCCACCTCCCCAGTTGAAGTCGAGCCATTCGTCAAAGACTGTGGGCCTGTGCACGTCTTAAAAGGGAATGCTGATCCATTTGATTATTTTAGCCTGATAGTTAATGAGGACTTCTATCAGTTAGCTGTTGATCAGACCAAC
Organism: Arion vulgaris; assembly: GCA_020796225.1. Classification (NCBI taxonomy): domain Eukaryota; kingdom Metazoa; phylum Mollusca; class Gastropoda; order Stylommatophora; family Arionidae; genus Arion; species Arion vulgaris. Next base: position 34,965,472 of record CM036768.1, on the reverse strand, counting down.
TTGTATGCCGCTCAACGTCAGGAAACTACCGGCAATGTTGACAAGTACTGGGTACCTGTAACGCCTTCTGAGATTAGTCTGCATATGCACATCAATATCTTGATGGGCATTGTTGTTTTGCCACAGTACAAAAATGTACTGGAGCACAGATGATCGATTGAATCAAGTAGGGGTTTCGAAATGTATGTCGAGAAACAGATTTGCTAAAATTTCTCAGTACTTTCACCTGAATGATTCGAGGAATCAGTTCCCTAAAGGCCATAGGAACTACGACCACTGTACAAAGTACAACCTTTCCTCGACATGGTGAAAAGGAACATAGCTTCATGTTATCGCCCTGGCAGAGATATTAGTGTTGATGAAGCTATGATTCCCTACACTGGTCGTCTTAACTTCAAACAGTATATCAAGGGTAAGCCCAACCCTTGGGGGATCAAGGTCTGGTGTGCAGCGGACTCGATTACAGGAACTTCGACGTCTATGTTGGTGCGGTTCATGATCCAATGCCATATGGATCAGGCCATTATGTTGTCTGCAAAGTAGGAGAACCTTACCTTCACAAATATCATCATTTTTATTATGATAATTACTTCGCTTCTCTACAGCTGGCGGTGGATCTCCTCAACAAGAAGACCTACTCGTGCTCTACAATACGACCAAATCGCAAGGGCTGGCCAGCTGACTGTAAAGCAACTGCAACAAAGCGAATGCAGAAAGGTTCGGTGTTGTACAGGCAGCAGGGGAATATTGTGGCCACTGTCTGGAGGGACAAGAGAATTGTGAATTTGCTGAGCACCAATACTACGCCGGGAGAGACAACAGTATCACGTCGTGCCCCTGGTGGTAGACGGGAGTTGCAGGTACCATCAACCGTGGCATCCTATCATAAGTCTATGGGTGGCGTGGATAAGTTTGACCAGCTTTGCTCATATTACACTGTGGGAAGGAAGTCTGTTAAGTGGTGGAGATATCTAATTTTCTCTTACAGACTTCCATCGTCAATAGCTGGATAATCTATTCCAATTCGCATCGCCCACACCCAAAGGCTAAGGATATTGACCACATAGATTTCAGGCTTGCTCTCTGTGCATCACTCGTGAAGGGCAACATTGTCATGAGGAGAGCTAACCCCCTTTTGCCTACAAATGTACCAGTCACTGGCAATCAGTCGCCGACCGCATGATTCGCATGCCAGGAAAATGTAAATCCTGTTTCTGGTGCCGCAACAGAAAAGCACCTGATGGCAGCAAGAAACGCCCAGGAAAGCGTATATGGTTGTAACATTTGCCAGATACATCTCTGCAAAGGCGAATGTTACTCCAAGTACCATTCCAACCTGGATTTATGACATTCGGTGAGTACACTGTCTTGAACTGTCGAGTAAAATTTTGGGGTTTTTTTCAAATTTTTTCCCACCAACTTCTACTGCATTTTTCAATCCTTCTTTTTTATATATTCATTTTAATTAAGTTTCTTTTTAAACTATGTCCATTTTCTTGTTCACTGACACAAATTTGAGTGTCCTAGGTCAATAGTTTTTTGTTATTAATTTTAAAAAAACATGCTGTGGAATGTCAGTGGGTTATTTCCCTTTGCTGGGATTTGGGAAGTGATTTGGTGTAAAATGGTGTGGGGTCCAGAGGATTAACAGCAAGTATGCATTTGTAGTTAGGAGCTATGTTTCTAACCAAATATATAAAGATGAACTTAATTTCCAGAAAACATCTGGCAATAGACAAACTTCCATTATTTTTGCATTATAATTTTAATAAATTCATTTTCACAAAATCTGGTCAAATCTACACAAATTTGTTTGTAAAATCTGAAATTTAAAATCAGGGCACTTATAAACTTGTTCCTTGCGCAATGAAGATGATCTGATGACAAAATAATATGAACAAAATATTGTCAATCATTATCATCATCAAGGAGCTTGTCATTTCAGGAACTTGGCTCCCATGACAGCAGTCCTGAAAAACTCTGTTCTGTGCAAGTTGACCGCCGTCAGCAGTAGTCATTCTCAGATCATCAATGGCATCTTGCACCCATCGCTCTTCTAGGTTTTCCTCTCATTCTTCTTCCAGGCACCATTCCTTCAAAATTATCAATAGATTTGTCAATAGATCAATTTAAATATTCAGAATTTGCTACCAGTGCCAAACCTGGACGCTGACATCAAACGATAGAAGAAAACTAGTCATGACAGAGATGAAGTGTCTGCGCAGAATGCTGGGGGTAACAAGAAGAGACCGGTTGAGAAATGAAGACATCAGGAAAAAATGGGTACAACATCAGTACTGAACTTTATCAAGAAACAACGAATTGCGTGGTTCGGCCACATAAGCAGATTACCAATAGACAGTGCACCTCAAAGAGCAATATTGCTCCAATACAATGGATATAAAGCAAAAGGCCGCCATGCAAAAGGTGGACCTCAGAGATAACAGAGGCGACGAAAGACACTGGTTATGAAGAGCACACTAGGGCTCATTCTAGAAATCTCTTCTTATCCTGACGCTGTGAGGCACAAAAGATTGGAGAAAAGAAAGAAAGACTCACAGAGTCACTGAACACTATAAGGGGAGTACACAATGTTTCATAATTCATAAGTACGGTTCCAACTTCACTGCAACGGGTCACCCCATAATTGCTCCGTTCCTGTGCCAATGAAAATCACACAAAATGCTAACAACTGTGAAATGTTTCCTGTGTGAATTAATTCCAGAATGAAACAGCCGCGTGCCCACAAAAGAAACCGGGCACCGCATAAAATGCATATGGCCGTCGCTAATGTAGCAACACAAAACTGTTCATCAGTTGAATTGCAATTCTTGTCGAAGGGAACATCAATCATGACAAAATCCAGTTTTCTGCACTCGCAATATAACTGCATACGGCAGATTGAGCTTGTTCGTCATAACCGCTGTCCGCCATTTTCTGAATACACACAACAAACGCACGGTTGACACAGCAAAAAGCATTCCATGTAACAGTCATAGCTCACAGCGTTGCTCAAGCACTAACTCAGTAGCTCGGCAAACGAAACCGAAAATACCCGACCAAACATGGCGAAAATGCGCTAGCAAAGTCGTGTTCAGAATCAAACAGTTCTGACTCTGAATGACCATCCCGCATTCCGCCATTGCTGGCCAGATTTTTCAATGTTTCATTTACCAGCATAGAACTGGAACTCTCTTGCGATCACCACCCAGACCAATGTACCAGACTTCCCCATCAATTCTATTCATGTGGAAATCTGATTCATGCAGTCTTAGCATTGGTGTGTTTTACGTCACATCTTCAGCACCATTTGGAGCTCTGGTGCTTATCCTTTGGTGATATGTCCGGTTTCAGCCAGCGTTTACTTGGTTCGCTTTCCATTCTGTAGCCATCTAGTGTTTTTATAGGTATGAGGTAGCTAGCCCCACGCCCAACCTCCCTAATCGCCTCTTACGACATGCGTGGCAAGTAACAGTGGTTCTATTCTTTACACCCCAATTTGGGCCCGGTAACCACTCGGGCAGAACTGGAACTGTCAATCGTCGCATGCTCACAGGCATACTGAAACTAAGATCGAAGCACTTACGGACTTGTTTCTTGTGCATTGAGTAAGATCTGATGACTAAATAGATTAACTGTTTTGATAGGACCATCACAAACTTCGGTGAATAACCATGTGTGTTCAGATCTTTTCCTTACACCGAAAGATCTCAGCGGCAATGCACAAACTATGTAGCACAAGCAAGGTTCCCCGAATAATTGAGAATTAAATTTTTAAATCTTGCTAATGAATTTTATCATCAATATAAGAAAGAGGCAGTCATCATTTTTGGGGCATGTGATGAGAAGGGGATGTTTAGAACACATTGTGACAACCGGTAAAATCGAGGGTAGATGAGACAGAGGAAGACAGAGAAAATTTTGGATAGCTTGACTTCATGGCATGGTAGAACGTCAACATCTGAGTTGATAGCAAACACCAAAGACAAATTTGTGGAGATCCATTATCGCCTACGCCAGCCGGCACCTGATGATGATGAATGAATTTAATCGGGCAGCAGCTTTTGACCTGCTCTTCTCAATTTTAAACTACCAAAGAGTTCTTTTACGCTCTCGACTTGATCACATGACCTTCGTTTTATCATCCCTCTCCGATAGGACTAAGAACTTGATCTCACCTTCACTGAGATCAGGAATCTCTGGAAAAATATCCTGATGGCACCACGAGAGAGCGAACCAAGTATCTTTAAAACAAGAGACGAGCACCTAACCTCTACACCACAGTGATTCCACGACTAAATAACTAATGCGTACAAAATATTCTCTAATAGACAAACATAGATATTGCATACCTGAGGTTATGTTCCAAGCTGCGATCTAGATTTTTCTGGAGTGGTCTGGAAGTAAAATACCCTGTCCAGTAGTGGTCATCACGGTCAGCATAAGAAAAGAAGTCACCACTAAGACTTGGTATATTAGGTGGTGCACTCCCTGGTACTGTTTTTGTTTCCTTGTATAGTGCATTGAAATAGTCGGTCAAGGTACCAAATTCAGCCTGCAATACCATTGGAAAATGATGCTGATTATGTGTGTTACTTGCATGGATTTCATCTTCTTCTTCTTCGAACGCTCAATATCGACCACTTGTTAACCACTCTGTGTTATTTGTATGTGATCTGAGCCTAAGAGCAATTGTATGTTGTGCCAATTATGCGCCTACAAGTAGGCCAGCACATCCAATTTCTGCAATGCATTTTATTTACTAGGGTAACTCTCCTATGTCCTACATCAGTCGTCTCTTACCACAAGCCTTGAAGTCACAGTGGTACTATTCTTTGCTCCCCTTGCAAGTCCCAGCACCACATGGGCGAGGATTTGATCTAAGATGGATTATTGTTTGTTATGTAGGGGATTAAAGCCGAGGTATAACTTTTAAACCTAAGGACAAAACTACTTTTGGTTATATGTTATAGTATGTTATGTTATGCGATCAACGTCATGGCACATTGGGCATTCCCATTCTGCTCTGTTCTCCGCTGCAGCAGCCACCCCAAAGTTCACTTGTTCACCGTACCCATGAGAAGTTGATTAGTATATCCTTTTCTCTACCACAAAGACAACACTGTCTGGCAGGTTCAAACTTAACGACCCTCACTCCAGTGTCTGAGACTCCCCATACACCAAATGAGAGCGTGATTACCGAATGCTGTCCACCCATTTGTCATGGATCTTCCGATTAAATCCTTTGAAGCATATTGAGTCTGATATGATAATTGTATGGGTGGCCTGTTGCTCAGTCCCCCATGACAGAGCCCTAGAGGTTGCAGTGATCTCCATAGTCATGCTTGATGTATCAAAAGCAGCAGTCCTCATGCAGAGTGCTACTGTTTCTTGCGCCAGATGATCTTGTTCCCCATCTGACAGAGACACCAGTGTAAATAATGATATCACCTGGATGGAAGTGCTGATCCACTAATGCAAGAACCTCCATATTGAGGTGCCAGTTTTGGTTATACCAGAGCTAACAAACATGAAAAATAAGAATTAACTCCTTGCAGAGAATTCAAGCTATTTATTGGTTACTAAACTGACTGTCATTGCACTCGGGCAGACCCATAGGTGCTCAGTCTCCCCAACAGATATCGAAGAGTATGCATACTGAAGTTCCTGGCTCGCTGATTAACACCTTTCCTCTGCCTCTCGGCATCAGTTCGACTTAACGAACCCACAAAGTTCCTGTGGCTCGCTGATTAACACCTCACTCTGCCTCTCAGGCATCCAGTTCGACTTGAACAACGGGTAACTCCAAACTGCCTAAATCGCTATGATCAACATCGATTTTAGTGTCCTCATCCAACAGGCAGTCGCAAGAGAACAAAGAATATCCCCTTATCCATCTTCAACTCCCCAACAATCGATGCAAGCCTGTCCACTCTCTCATTACCGTAAACACCTGCATGTCCAGGACAGTATATCCAGGTAAGCCGCTGGAGGTTAGAAACTTCTATAGACGACATCCACTCATACGAAACCTGCCCTTCTGGATCTTGTGAAGAATCGACTGAGAGTCAGATACAACAACTGCCCAGTAAATGAAGTCCCAGAGATCCAATGGAGGGCAGCAGTAACGGCCTCAACCTCCATCCTCATACTAGAACATACAGGACAACCTCCATCCTCATACAGGACAACTTCTTCAAGCTATTTAGTTAACATGAAAAAGATATTTTAAAATATAAACATACCTAAACAAAACTTTCACCTGTTTGGTGCCGGGCCTGCAAGGGAAGAAAAGAATAGTACCACAGCAGCCTACAACGCATGTCGTAAGAGGTGACTGATGTAGGCCCTAGGATGCTACCCTAGTAAATAAAAAGCAGCGCAGAAATCGGATGGGCTGGCCTACTTGTAAGCGCATAACTGGCACAATGTACAATCGCTCTTAGGCTCAGGTCACATACATATCACGCAGAGTGGTTGACAAGTGGTCAATATGGAGCGTTCGAAGAAGAAACAAAAATTTGTTAAAATAATCTGACAACTCCCTCTTTATTCAGATCAGATCAAGTCTCATCTCCCCATCAAAGATTGATAAATCTCCAATATTGTTACCAAAATAATAAATTTACCTTTACTTACTGAATTTGTCAAAATATCGGATTTGTCTATTTTTGATCGCATTCAATAATCATAACTTCATCTCAACTATTTCAATTTATTCTTTCTCGGTCAAACATTAACATCATAATAATTCCTCTCGAACCTTTATATGTTACGTAGGGCCTACAAGTAATTTTTCCATACCGCGCTGTCCTGGGCAACTCGCTCAATCTCTTCCATGGAATCGAGACCGATATTTTTTGCCTCTCTCAGCAAAGTTCATTTCAGGGTCTCCTAGGCAGCCTTCTCTTTCTTGAACTCTTTGATTCCAACTTCAATGCCTGATTGGTATTCTTTGATATTTCTTCTCAAGGTGTGTCCAACATATCTCCATCTTCCTCTTTCTTATAACAGTTGTCACTAGTGGTTGACCAGACATGTCTCTGATTTCATCACTTCTGAATTCGTTCCCATTTTATGTTCATTATTTTTCGCAGACATTTATTTTCAAATGTATTCAACTTGCTTTCTATATCTTTAGTCAATTTCAACCTCGTTGGCATATGATAACATAGTTGTCTGAAAAAGTGAGTAAGAAAAATAATCAAGTTGTCTGAAAAACAGGAAGAAATACAGTATCTGAAAATAAGAGAAAATAATCAAGTTGTCTGAAAAACAAAGGAAGAAAATAATCAAGTTGTCTGAAAAACGAAGGAAGAAAAATAATCAAGTTATCTGAAAAATAAAGGAAGAAAAATAATCAAGTTATCTGAAAAACAAAGGAAAAAAAATAATCAAGTTGTCTGAAAAACAAAGGAAAAAAATAATCAAGTTGTCTAAAATACAATGTAAGAAAAATAATCAAAAAGAATAATGAAAGGTTCTAACCTGGGCGCCCATATCAGGATTATCATCAAGAAACTTGAATATCTTCTCGTAGTTGCCAAACTGCAGATCAAATTCGTCTGCCTGCTTGTAACGGAAATCATCACCGAGAGGGACAAACAGAACATTTGTTTTGTACAAAGTTGCTTTCTTCTTCCATTGGTCTAATATAGTTGCTGTCCTGGAACAATGAAATGAAGTTACAATAATGACATGACAAATATTCAAGTTGTTATTGGATACTAAACCAATGACATAGCACTCTAGACAGACTCATATCATAGATGATCAGTCTCCCCAAGCAGACGTAAAAATGTTTCAGTTTGGAATATCTTCATTACACTCCGGACATGTCAATATGTGCTGTGATCTGCTTCTAATATCTCCAACAATGTCCACCGACTGACCATACCAGTTCAATTTTGATTGAAGAGCCTACTAATATACCTGTTGTGCTGGTCTTTTCTGTCCACTCCAATCTTCAATCCAAGCTCTTGTAATCTAGCAGTTGATGTGGATTGATTTAAGTGACAATCTTCTTTGCGGCCACACTCTATGAGGGCATTCAAAATGTCATCTCTATCCATTGGCTGGCACCCTGATATGGTGGCAGAGCCAGCCAGTCTGTCTTCTCTCTCATTGTTCAACAACACCTATGTGCCCCGGATGTAGAAGGGTATGGATACTGATGATTCTTGTAGCATGCTCATTAAACTATCTATCTATGGTCTATTTCGGTTGCATCGTTCCTAGTTCAAGATATGAGAAGAGTTCTGGCAAGTGCCCATCATGTGCACCTTGTATATAGTTTTTCCTACTCGTGTGAGACTTCCACCGATCTTCATAGACTTCAATCTTCAAACACAGCCGTCTCAATCGTTCTGAGCATACTCATTGAGTGGCTGAGATGCCTGTATGTTACCAGGGATGCAAGGGAAGCAAAGAATAATAAGTTTCTGCGATGCTTTTTATTTACTAGGGTAGCTTCCGTAGGCCTCTATCTCAGTCACCGATTACGACATGTCTTGTAGGTCATCAAGAAACTTGAATATCTTCTCTAGTTGCCAAACTGCAGATCAAACTCGTCTGCCTGCATGTAATCTACAAAGCATATCGTAAGAGACAACTGAGGTAGGGGCCTAGGGAAGCTACCTTAGTAAATAAAAGCATAGCATAAATTGATGTGTTGGCCTACTTGTAGGCGCATAACTGGCACAGTGTACAATTGCTCTTAAGCTCAGGTTAGGATCAAAAAGAGAACAGTTTAAAAATTAAGACATCAGGAAAAAAAGTCGGTACAACATCAGTACTGAACATAAAGAAACAACAAATTAAACGATACAGACATATAAACAGACTTCCAAAAGACAGTGTACCTCAAAGAGCATAGTTATTCTGATACAGTGGATACCATTGGTAAAAGGTTGTCCACGCAAATGGTGGACCATAGAAATAACAGAGGTTGTGAAAGACACTTTGTATGAAGCGCACACAAGAGACTGTTCTAGAAATCTCTTCTTCTCCTGACGCTGTGAGACAAAACAGGATTAGAGACAAGAAAAAGAAAGAAAATGATAAATATATCCATTGTTATGTTTATTTATGTTTATTATTATAACAACTGTTATAAGAAAGAGAAGATGGAGATATGTTGGGCACACCTTGAGGAGAAATGATCAACGAATATCAAAGCAGGCATTGAAGTGGGATGCAAAGGGTTCAAGAAAGAGAGGTCGACCTAAGGAGACCCTGAAACGAACTTTGCTGAGAGAGGCAGGAAATATCGGTCTCAGTTCCATGGAGGAGATTGAGCGAGTTGCCCAGGATAGAGCGGTATGGAGAAATTACTTGCAGGCCCTATGTAACGATAACGTGACGAGACGAATTATTATTATTATTATGTTTATTTTACTGCTCTGATTATAAATGATTTTTAAAAAATGATTGAACATTATATAAACAACTCGCCCGTGTGGTGCCGGGACCCTCAAGGGAAGCAAAGAATTGTACCACTGCGACCTACAAGCCGTAAGAGGCGAGTGAGGTAGAGGCCTAGGGAAGCTACCCTAGTAAATAAAAAGCATCGCAGAAATCGGATAAGCTGGCCTATTTGTAGGCGCTTAACTGGCACAACGTACAATCACTCTTAGGCTCAGATCACATACAAATCACACAAAGTGGTTACTTTACTTTACTTTTCCGATCCAGCAGTCATCTGAGCATTTGCCCTTCGACTTGAGGCCATGGCAGTGAATTTACAGGTCTGTCTGAGTTGTGGTGTGTTAGCATAGAGAGAGTTTTCAACATCTGGGTCTGAAGGTAGGTACTTGTGGCGTAGGTCACTGAGTGCAGGGCACTGGAAGAGATGGTGTGTGACAGTTTCTTCTGAATAGTCACACAGTTGACATTGTGGGGCAATCTTTGGTTGGATGCGGTGTAGGTGAGCATTCAGGGGCACATGTTGTGTCCTAAGGCGGAAAATAATGACTTGTTCTTGTCGTGTGAGGTCATTTATAGCATCTTTGGGATTTGGAGTGGTCATGTGTTTAAAGAGGGCTCTGCCAGTTTTGCCCATTGCCCACTCATTCATCCACTCCTCCTTCTTGTTACTTCTTATTATTTGTTTAGCAGTCTGCAGAGTTATTGGTCTGTCATGCTGTTGACTATTTGCCCCTGCCTTTGCAAGGATGTCTGCTCTTTCATTTCCTTGTATGTTGCTGTGTCCTGGTATCCACTGTAAGGTAAGCTTGACGGCAAAGGTGTTGATGAATGAACTGATGGATAGAGCCAGGGACTGGCACGCTGGGCTCTCAGGGTTTGCATTTTCTAGTGACTGTAGCACTGACTTACTATCAGTAAAGATAACAGTGTGCTGAGTTTTTTCGGGATGGAGCTGGAATATGTTTGTAAGATGGTGCACTGAAGCTTCAATGGCAATGGTCTCGGCCTCACACAAAGTGGTTAACAAGTGATCGATATGGAGTGTTCAAAGAAGAAGATATAAACAACAAACCTTTCAGCAACATTTTCTTCTGTAATTTGTTTTGGGTCAATGCGCCAGGGACATCTGAATGTTGAGCTTGGTGAGCGTCTAAAGTCAAACTGGCAACAAATGGCTGGTTCTGGGCCGCAAGTGTGAGGGATATCATACGAGTAGAAGGGCATCAAATGTGTAAATATGTCTGTGCTTGCCTCAGAATCTGTTGAAAACAATAACAAATCAGATCAAATGTAGCACAAGCAGAAATGAGCGAAGGGGCACCCAAAGAAACGCGAGGTGGACAAAACGGTGGCGAGCCTAGAAGATGGGGTCTCCATCCAGAGAAGAATAACCGGTCTCCCTCGCAGAGAACTACTACCGCCTTGTAGTTTGATTGGGGACAATCAAAGCTAGCGGAGTAAACCGTACACAAAACTGGACAGTAGGCAAACCAAGTAGTCCAAAAAAGACTGGTAACCTGGGCAGATGACTCTCAACATGGGAGGGAAGGTTGTCTAAGGGTAACTACCCTAATAGAAAATAGCAACCTGATGCCTTGAAGGTCGGCTGGGGACAGCCAAAGGCTGACGGAGAGCGAACCCAGTAAATGCTGGCTAAAACCGGACACATCGCCGAAGGATAAGCACCAGATGGCTCCACATGGCGCTAAAGATGTGATGATACACACCCATGCATCAGACGGTATGAATCAGATTTCCACATGAATAAGAATTTATGTGGAAATCTGGTACATCAGTCCAAGCGGGGATCGCGAGAGAGATGAAATGTGAAAACACAAAGTATCTCTATCTACAATATAGAAATTTTAAATCTTTTTCTAATGAATTTTGCCATGAATTCCTACAAAATATCTGCACCATCTTCAAGATTACATCGGGGATCCTCACCGGCGATATGGAGTTCATGCTCTGCAGCTTGGATCTTCCTGTGTAAGAAAGAGATCGGAGCACACATGGTTACTCACCGAAAGATTCTTATGATATCAAGATCACAATGTGGACGACTCGAAAGGGTTCAGAATGAAGGTATACATATAGTTCTGGGCTGCACTAGAGATACCCCCCGTTGTGAAGATGAGATATATGCTTGGCGTTCTGTCACTACACTCCCGTCATGCAATCGCTCAAACCAAGGCATATATGCGGGTTACTGCGGATAAGAGACATCCACTACACAAGAACACTAATGATGTTAAGGGCACGAGAATCAAGCGTGGCATGTCGTTGATGGCCCAGGCTGAGAGAACAATTGGCCAGGTGATTACGGTTGCGACCCTACCAAAAGGGGAAGAATGGATCCCAACAGATGGTAGCATGACCAACTATCTCAACGTTATCATTACTCTTGGAAGAGAATGTAGAGATTGGGGCAACATGAAGGCTGATCTCGCAGTTAAGCAGCTGATAGAAGATAATTCAAGGGATGATGATGTTGTTGTATATACCGATGGGTCGGTTCAACGTGGTGAGAAGTCAGGTGGGGGTTTCTTGGCTAATGCGCATGGTAGGGTTGTTGCAGAGCGAAGTGGGGCATACAGGACAACTACTTCTAGTATGAGGATGGAGGCTGAGGCCGTTACTGCTGCCCTCCATTGGATCTCTGGACTTCATTTACTGGGGCAGTTGTTGTATCTGACTCTCAGTCGATGCTTCACAAGATCAGAAGGGCAGGTTTCGGATGAGTGGATATCGTCTATAGAAGTTTCTAACCTCCAGCGGCTTACGTGGATATAGTGTCCTGAGCATGCGGGTGTTTACGGTAATGAGAGAGCGGACAGGCTTGCATCAACAGCATCGATTGTTGGGGAGCTGAAGATGGATAAGGGGATATTCTTTGGTCTCTTGCGACTGTCTGTTGGATGAGGATACTAAAATCGATGTTGAATCGATCAAGCGATTTAGGCAGTTTGGAGTTACCCGTTGTTCAAGTTGAGCTGGATGCCTGAGAGGCAGAGTGAGAGGTGTGTTTAATCAGCGAGCCACAGGAACCATTAGTATGCATACTTTTCAATATCTCTGTTGGGGGAGACTGAGCACCTATGGGTCTGCCCGGAGAGCAATGACGTCAGTTTAGTAACCAATAACCAATACTCACCGAAGTGCAATGATGATACTCCTATCAATCAATCTACACTGTGCTATATATGTTAAACTCTTACCCCAGTGTTGTCTCCACATAAACTCAAGACTGGTATGCAAGGCCAGATACTTCTTGAGTGAGTAGTGGACTCGCTGTATAAGCATGCTCTTGAAATCTGACCGCTTTAACAAATAAGCCATGGTTGATGAATAGCCAAAAGGATCAACGGCCCAGCCTGACTGAGGAACATAGCCTAGATGAAAGAAACACATAAACATTTAAAACATCAACTACCAACAACAAAAATATGATGTTGCGAAACACATTTTTTTCTACTTTTTAATGCTATGTGCATCTATGGAAAGCTCATTGAAGTCTTGGTGGTGTTGAGGTGCAGTGCTCAACTCATACTCCAAAAGTACTCAGTTTGCATCCCACATGAAGTAATCTGGCTATTCTCCACTGATCTCAATGTAGATGAGAATTGAGTTTCCAGCCCTATCGGAGATGGGTGATATAAAGTTAAATCCTGTGTTCAGGCTGAGCATGTAAAAGAACCCTTGGCAACTGAAAATCAGTCAGAATAGCCTGGAAATCCACAGCCCAGGCAAGATTAATAATAACATACAACTTAAATAACATTTCAACATATCTTTTAACATTTTCAAAATGACACCAGAGCAAACTCAAATACCACCAACTGTCAAAGCTTGGATGTGCTAGGCCAAAAGGCGGAAATATCGCAGCTGTTCATATAACGCTGTGAACTAGCAACACCATGCACCACAGCTCTTAGACCTAAACCATATAAAAGAAAAGAGAATGGATTAAGTTGCTGTTAAGAGTGAACGTAGAAGAATATTACTGCCCCTATGACAACACATTTATAATCTTTTTGATTTCAAATCTAGAGAATGCTGATCCGAAACAAATGCTTGCAGAAACTGGATGCACTAGGCCATAAGGCGCATAACATGTCATAATTACCCCTCACAATGAGATAACGGATTCTACGGTCGCCGCTCTGACTCGAAGATTTAGCCATGCAGGAAGAACCACACCAGCATCCATAACAAACAGTATGGCCTGGCTTACAATCTAATGTAGATGGCAACCTTTCTTAGAGAATCTGAAATCCCAATCTAGTGAGAAAGCAGAAGAAGAATTATTTCAAACCTTAATGTAAAAGTTGCAAACAACGCATTTGAACCTTTGGGGTCTCTGTGGCTAAGTGGTTATGCCGTTGGCTTGCGCTCCAAAGATCACAGGTTTGAATCCGGACCTCACCGTTCTGTTGACAGGTGCATTTTTCCCAGAGACCCATAGGATTGTTGCAGGAGCTACGAAGCTCATACTTTGTGCAATACTCTTGGCAGGTGGTATGCCATTTCTGCGAAGAGGGACCAAGCCATATTGGGTAAAACCCGGTGCAATGAAGTCAAATCTTCGGCATTAGACATTTGAACTACATGAAAATAAAACAATTTCATGGGTTTTTTTAAAAATAACATACCTAGTGTGTTGTTAAGCCACTGATTTCCTTCAATCAGTTGGTCCAGCATGGCATAGTAATGTGCATTGGCTTCATCTGTCATTACCCAACCTCCAGTGGAGATTTCAAACTGACCATTGGCTATCAATCTGTTGTAAGATAAATAACAAACTGACCAATGGCTATCAAACTGTTGTAAGATAAATATCAAACTGACCAATGGCTATCAAACTGTTGTAAGATAAATATCAAACTGACCAATGGCTATTAATCTGTCAATCACTCTATCCTTACATGTACTGCTTCCCCTCATCAATCAATCAAGTGTGATGCCTGCCGGCATAGGAGATCATGTCTCTCCCTAACTCTCTCTCCTGGTGCAGTTAATAAGTTGTGACATCGATCTTTTGTTGATCCACGATGTCAGACCATCCAACAACTTTTCCCTCTATCTTCCACTATTTCTCCTTCCCTGAATTTTACCTGTTGTCACCAATGTTCTAAACCTTCTCTTCACATTATATGTCAGAAGAACCTTGATTGTGTGATTCTTATGATAAGGTTTCTTTGTGTGCAGGCTTGTTTTAAAGCATCTTCATTTGTTTTCTTCGCTGTCCATGGAATTTTCAGCATTCTTCTGTAAAACCACATCTCTGTAGGCGTCCTTATTGATTACTTGTACATTGTCCATTTTTCGCTGCCATATATAAGTCTACACAGAATCTCTCTGTGGAATATTCTGAGATGCTATGGAATACCAGACAAAATAATAAACATTATTAAGAGCCTCTATGATGGTTCACAGTGTGCAGTTCGCACTGATGGTGGACACAGCGACTGGTTTATGGTTGAAACCGGAGTAAAGCAAGGCTGTATTCTATCTCTGCTATTGTTTGGAGTGGCCATTGACTGGGTGATGCGAAAATGTTGCAGGGGCGAAACTGGCATCGATTGGGTAGAAAATAGTCAACTAGAAAATTTGGATTTTGCAGATGATATTGCCTTGTTAAGTAGAAACAACCAAGATATGCAAAGAAAAACAGACAACTTGTCATCTATAGCATCAAAAGTTGGACTGCAGATAAGCTATGAAAAAACAAATATAATGAAGACACCTATGGCGAGTAATGCAGATATCACACTGGAATCTAAAATGATAAAAATAACAGAGCAGTTCATCTATTTAGGAAGCAATTTTGATTGCACAGGAAATGTTAAAAAGAAATTATGATACGAATTGGCAAAGCAACATCAGCTTTTAAAAGTCTAAATAAAATATGGAACTGCAAGTTATATAGTATTAAAACTAAATTATGAATTTTCAATTCAAATGTTGTATCAATCCTAACATATGCCAGCGAGAGTTGGAAAACGACTAAAGATATAGAAAGCAAGTTGAATGCATTTGAAAATAGATGTCTGCGAAAAATAATGAATATAAAATGGAACGAATTCAGAAGAAGTGATGAAATCAGAGACATGTCTGGTCAACCACTAGTGACAACTGTTATAAGAAAGAGAAGATGGAGATATGCTGGGCACATCTTGAGGAGAAATGATCAACAAATATCAAAGCAGGCATTGAAGTGGGATGCAAAGGGTTCAAGAAAGAGAGGTCGACCTAAGGAGACCCTGAAACGAACTTTGCTGAGAGAGGCAGGAAATATCGGTCTCAGTTCCATGGAGTAGATTGAGCGAGTTGCCCAGGATAGAACGGTATGGATAAATTACTTGCAGGCCCTATGTAAAGTATAACGGCATCGAGAGGAATTATTATTATTATATAAGTATTAACATAAGTATGTTCTAAGACCACTCTTCGAAGAACCATCCAACAAGAAAGTAAACTATTGGGATGTAAAACCATACCAGATCTCCAACTGCTAGCAACAAACCGCATCACATGGAGATCTAAAACCTCTGCCCTATGTGTCGCCTTTGGCACGAAAGGAACAAACAAACAATACATAAGTATTGGTTCAATATAGAACTGGAGTACTCGTTTCTGTAGTGTCAAGATAGTGAATTCACCCATAGTGTGTTTTTCATTTTCATAAATGCTGCTTTCACTATTCTACTCATATTCTCTTGTTTTACAGATTAGTTATCTTTTCCTTTGATGTTTGATGGGGCCTCCTCCAGCACTTTTCCTATCAACAGCGGCGTCAAGCAGGAGTATGTACTTTCACCCACACTCTTTGGGATATTTTTCTCCCTGCTCCTCTCCCATGCTTTTGAATCCGAAGAAGGAATATTTCTCCACACAAGATCAGATGGAAAATTATTCAACACGGCGCGACTTAAAGCAAAGACCACAGAGTCACCATCAGGGAACTTCTGTTTACCGATGATGCAGCATTAACATCACACACAGAGGAAGGGCTACAACACCTCATGGACAGATTTGCTGCAGCATAAAATGAATTCGACCTGACTATCAGCCTGAAGAAAACCAATATAATGTTCGAGGATATTAGCAGAGCCCCATCTATCAACACTGGTAGTCATATGCTCAAAGTAGTCAACACCTTTATTTACCTTGGCTCTGTCATCAGCAGCAACCTTTCCCTCAATGATGAAATTAGTAGTCGCAATAAGAAGGCCTCCACTGCTATGTTTAAATTAGCAAAGCGTATATGGGAAAATAGGGCACTCACAAGAAACACCAAGACACTAGTATATAAGGCTTGTGTTCTCAGCATTCTGCTGTACGGTAGTAAGACATGGACCACATATGCTAGACAAGAACATCGCCTCAACACATTAAACATGCGCTGTCTCAGACGAATATACAACATTCGATGGCAAGACCACATCTCCAATATAGAAGTCCTGGACACTGTTGGCATTCCAAGTATGTACACCTTGCTGAGTCAGCGACATCTGCGATGGCTGGGACGTGTGCCGTATGAGCAATGATAAAATCCCAAAGAACATTCTATATGGTCAACTCGCAACTGGTGCTAGACAGTATGGGGCCCTTTACGCTTCATTGACACCTGCAAGTGTGATCAAACTTCACGTGGCATAGACAAAGACCACTGGGAGCGACTGGCAAAGACAGGCAAGCATGGCGAGCGGCAGTGAAAGGCAGTTCAAAAAGAAAAAAAGACACCATCACATGTGGAGGCAAAGGAGAGCGCAGAGAGAACATCCTATGTATCAGCTCGTCTCCAGTTTTAATTGCAGCAACTGTGGTAAGGAGTGCCACTCCAGAATAGGCCATTACAGCCACAAGAAACGTGATTCAGCACAGAACATACTACGTGACGCAAGACCTATTGTCTCCTGAGACAAAGAAGCCATTGATGATGAATCTTTTCCCTATATACATCACTAAATGATACTTGTTCAACAATCCAGACGTCAGTTGGAGCAGTTTGTTAGCAATGATCTCATGAAAGTTTCATCAATAATAATGTTACATAAACAAAATACTAACTTTTTGACTCTGTTTTTCAAGTCTGAAGTAATTTCAGACCACCATAAAGAGAAGTATGATATCTCGGAGAACATGAACTTATACTTTGGATCTTTCTCCAGTTTTGGCACAAAGTTGTTAAGAATTTGTTTCGTCTCAGTCTGGTAGTAATCTGAGAATGTCTTTACCCAACCTAGGACAAGAAAATTATAAAATTACATGACAATAATGTCTCTGTTTGGTAGTAATCTGAGTATGTCTTTACTCAACCTGAAAATGAAAATCGTGGCATATCCTAAAGGACGTAGCCATCAACCACAGTAAACAAGTCGTTGATTTTCTAGGCACCACTTATACGTTCAGTAGTTTGCCATTGCTTTCTGAACAGGTGGCACCATCGTCCTTTTTGTTAAAATCAACGGAAACAATTTGCAAGCAAACTGTCCGCAGCGTGATTCGAACTCAGAACGTCGGGTTAATAGACCGAGTCACTAACCCCTAGGCCACAGACGCCACTTACTCAACCTAGCACAAGAAAATAACCAATTATCTCCTTTCTTATATGTTCTCTTTTTGTTTTATTTATAAATTTCCTCAAGCATCTCATTTCACAGGTGGTAATTTTCCTTTCTTGTTCTTTTGTCAGTACCCAAGTTTGACACTGGTAGCACAGTGCTGGTATGAAGATTGCATTTATAACCTGTCTTTTAGTCTCTTCTTCATCATTCAACTCCCAGCGGAGCACAGGTCTTCAACAAACTTCTTCCAGCACTTTCTCTCTCTGTCATCCTTTCCAAGTTTTCCTATCATTTTAATATCATTCTCCAGCTCTCTTCTCCAGGTATGTCTAGGCCGTACTCTACTTCTCTTTCCATGCGGGTTCCAAACCAGTGCCTGTCTTGCAATCCTTCCAGTTAGTCTTCTCAATGTGTGTCCTATCAATTGTTAGCGTCTCTTTCTTTTAGTCTCTACTGGAACATATATGACAACAGGGGTAAAATAAAACTCAGAAACAGTACACACAGTTGAATACAAACAAATCACCTGGGTCACAATGTGTATGAGGTACAAGTATGATCTTTAACTTGTTGTTTGATGTCCATTTTGTAGGCGGATAGGTAACCTCCCAACCCTGCTTCCAGGCCCCGCCATCTGGATTGTCAAAAGGAATCTCAGCGTAAACTTTGTGCATCTGAAAGAAAAATAACAGCCGTTACATACCTTCCATTACTGGGAATCATGATTCTCTGCTAAAGTTTACTGTTTAAACAAGTTAAAGAAAAGACTCACCATGAACACAAAAAGAGTAATGTTCAACACAATCTTTCTCCTCACATTATGTTACCAGTGTCAAACCTGGACGCTGACAACAAACAATAGAAGAAAACTAGTCACGACAGAGATGAAGTGTCTACGCAGAATGCTGGGTGTAATCAGAAGAGACCGGTTGAGAAATGAAGACATCAGGAAAAAAGTGGGTATAACATCAATACTAGACTTCATCAAGAAACAACAAATTAAATGGTTCGCCACGTAAGCAGATTACCATCAGACAGTGCACCTCAAAGAGCAATGCTGCTCCGATACAATGGGTACATAGCAAAAGGCAGGCAACGCAAAAGATGGACCTCAGAGATAACAGAGGCAACGAAGAGACTATCTACGAGCGCATACTAGGGTCCGTTTTAGAAATCTCTTCCTGACCTGACACTGTGAGGCAAACAGGATTCGAGAAAGAAGAAGAAGAAAGACTAGACGTACATGGGGAGAACTTTTTCAGCAAATTGAAGAATCAAGTCAAGTAGTAGCATGTCCCTTGCGGAATGTTGCATTCATCACAGGCTGCCTGAAAAACTCTGTCTTTTGCAAGTTCTCCGGCCTCTTCTAGCGTCATGTTCAAGATTTCCTTGATGTCCTGCTGCTACTTTCGTCTTGGTCATTCCATGCCTCATTTTCTAGGAACCATGCCTTCCATTACCTTTCTCTCCAGACTGATGTGGGGTTTAATGTCGCCAAAATATTTCATCTTCCAGGAAATGTTATTTATAAGCCAATGCTCTTTGATATGCAGGTCTTGTAGGATGTCTTTGTTTCTTCTCTTCTCTGTTCGGGATGTTCTAAGAAGTTTTCTATAGCACCTTGTTTCAAAAGCTTCAATTTTGTTTTGTAATGTTTGTGTTATGGTCCACGATTTGCATCCATATGTTGCCACAGGAATATGCATGTTCTCAGAAGTCTTACTTTTGTTTATTTGCTTGTGTCGTGCCATAGTTTCTTCATGAATACTAGACATTGTACTAGACATTGTCAGATAATACATGTTGTCATATAATGAAGACAATAACAAAAGAGAAGATTGCAAACAAATAGCCATGAGGGGCCGCAGGCCAATAATGTAAGGATATAAAGTGGTACCAGGGTCAGTGAGCTGGCACTGATCAAGATCCTACCCCACCTCCAAGTGGTGGCCCTGGTAACAGAGTAATGTCTGGCTAAGCGGGTAGGGATTGAAGGAGAGCTACTTGGAATGGATAGAAGGGTAGGTGCATACATGTCTGAGATATGATCACAACATGTGAATGCGTCTACACGTCTCTCCTGTCCGATAAAGAGTCAAAGATGATGCATAAAACAAACCAGACGCCCATGTGGTTACTGGTGCCCAAATTCAGGGTAAAGAATAGAACCACTATTACTTACCACATGCCGTATATGGCGAAAGTGGAGGTTTGGCATGGGATTAGCTACCCCATCCGGTAAAAAAAAACTCAGCTACAAAAACTACAACCAATCGCATGAGAGCTTGCAAGGCCTTGGTTGGGTACCTATACCTCCTTTGGGGCGAAGGGTAGAAGAGAGAGAGAAGAGAAACAGCCATGAGGTTGTTCATTTAACAAAATTGGAAAGGAGATCTCGTTCTTGCTCAATTGTCCCCTGGTTTTAGTTTGGTTTTAGTTAAGAAAGAGATTGGAGTATACATGGTTACTCACCGAAGTGCAATGATAATGGACCTATAACAAACAAATTTTTTTAAAGTTTGTTACTGTTTGTAATACCGTTCTTTAGGCGGTGCAGGACATGGCGGACATGTGTCTGTGGAATTTAATGACTAATGCAGTAATGGCAAAACTATTCGGTTATGTTTTTCCTTTATGCCCCGACAGAGATAAAAATCATTAGCCATAACGGAATTGAAACGTTCTCCGGCATGGAAGCCGCTTCTATTCCATTCAGCCAGATGATCCATCCATTCTGTCAGATGCTCCTCGTTCTATAAATCAATCAATCAGTCAAATGAACCGCCCGAGTGGTAACCTGGGCCCAAATTTGGGGTGTAAAGAATAGAAACACCGTTACCTGCCATGCATATCGTAAGAGGCGACTAAGGAGGTTTGGCTGAAATCGGATGCACATGTCCTAAACATGTAGAAGTCTATGCTTTAGGGGCCTACCAAACCAATGTGCAACGTATACATGTTCTTGGCAAAATCAAACATATCACAAAGAGTGATTAAAACTGGTAGTAAAGAACGAACGCAAAGAAGAAGAAGAGTCAAATGAAAAGTTCGATTATAACACACAAACTTTACAAAAACACTGGACTCACATTGATGTTTGTCTTAGAGAAGGCCTTGCTGGTCCATTTACACTGATCTGGACACACAAAAATGTTTAAAAGGTAATAAATATGTTAAAGAAAAGAAGAAGAGGAAAGCATATCAAAAACAAGAAATGTGAGACCTTTTCTCTTAATGCATAATTACTAACTTTTCAACGCTCTATATCGACCCCTTCTTAATCACTCTTTGTGATTTGTATGTGATCTGAGCTTAAGAGCAATTGTACGGTGTGTCAGTTATTTGCCTACAAGTAGGCCAGCACATCTGATTTCTGCGATGCTTTTATTTACTAGGGTAGCTTCCTAGGATCTTACCTCAGTCGCCCTTATGACATGCCTTGTAGGTCGCAGTGTTACTATTCTTTGCTCGCCTTGGGGCCCCAGCAACACAGGGGCGAATCCTAGCTACTAAGAATCATAGTGAATTCTTCTTCTTCTTCTGTGTTTTCACTAGATTGGGATTTCGGATTCTCTAATAAAGTCAGCTGTCTGTCTCAGATTATCAGCCACGCCATACAGTTTGTCTTTGATGCTAGTGTACATGGGCCACCTCTTTCTTCTCAAGTCTACATACTGGGAGCAGTTCTGTAGGAATAATTCTATGATTTCTGCTTCCCGCTTGTGCCGACTCTTCAGCAGTAAGTTTTGGCCACCCTCGTGATGGTAGGTCTGACATTCTTCGCAAGCAAATCTGAGGCAGTATAATGCATTATCCCATTCCTCATTGTGAGGGTCGTTGCACCATGTTATGCGCCTTACGGCCTGGTGCATCCGTTTCCTGCAAGTATTTGTTTCGGTTAGCATTCTAGCGGACACGGGCATTCGATTTCATCCAAACCTCCTTAGTCGCCTCTTACGGCATGCGTGGCAGGTAACAGTGATTCTATTCTTTACACCCCAAACACAAAGGTAACCACTGCAAAGAATCATAGTGAATGATGTAGCTTCTTCTTTTCTCAAATCCTATTTTGCCTCACAGCGTCAATATAAGAAGAGATTTATAGAACTGGCTTTTGTGTGTGCTTCATAAATAGTGATTTTCGTCACCTGTTATCTCTGAAGTTCACCTTTTTTGGTGAACTGCTTTTTGCTTTGTATCCATTGTATCAGAGTAGCATTGCTCTTTGAGGATCTGCTGGTAATCTTTGTTTGTCTGTAATCTTTGTTTGTCTGTAATCTTTGTTTGTCTGTTGGTAATCTGCTTATGTGGACAAACCACTTAATTTGTTGCTTCTTGATGAAGTTCAGTACTGATGTTACATGCACCTTTTCCCTGCTGTCTTCATTTCTAGTCCTCAGCCACAACATATCTATGGCGAAGTGGTTAAGATGTTTGCCTGTTGTTCTGTAGACTGTGAGTTCAAATCCAGATCTAGTCACATTTGCACTTTTCTCATGAGATCCTTAGGATTGTTGCTGGAGCTACGGAGTTTGTGATTTGCAATCCTTGACCTTTAGAACTTTTAAAAAAGGGTCTCAAGACGAAGGATTGACTACACTGCAATGGGTTTTACACCATATGGCTCAGTCCCTGTCTGCAGAAATGGCATGCCACCTGCCGAGAGTATTGCACAAAGCCAGAACGCTGTAACTCTGGCAACAATCCTAGGGGTCTCTGGAAAAAATGCACCTGTGAACAGAATGGTGCAGTCCGGAATCGAACTCATGACCTTCGGAACACAAGGCAAGGGCTTAGCGACAGAGACCCCCTTTCAGAACTATAGTTACCTCTGAAGCAGCGAAGTCCCGCCTGCATGGTGGGGACACCAGTCAAATGGTCAAGCAGGCTTTCAGAGAAATCAGTCAGAAGCGCCATGGCTTACGTCCGAATTCAAAGCTTGTGAATGCAGAAGAGTAAAGACCTATAGTGCTACATAAGGGTATGAGAAGGAACTGATAGGAAAACAAAGATCAGAATACTAAGAGAATGTCTATTTCCAGTAGCAAATGTTCCTGTGAAATGCGTTGCCTGCGAAAAGTTACCAACAACACAAGAAAAGACAGAATCACCAACATCAGCATAAGAAAGAAAGTTGGCACAAAACCGTGCTTGAATTACATTGAGAAACAAAGAATGAAGTGGTTTGGCCACTTAATAAGAATACATCCAAACTCTACAGTATACAGAGTCTTCTACAACAGAACATCGGGAAAGAAGGCAAGAGGAAAACCATGGAAAAGATGGTTAGATGGCGTAGCAGAATCCTGTGAAAGAGCAAAGATAACAATCACACAAGCCACCAGAGCAGCGCAAGACAAAAACAGAAAACAACCTGACACTGGGGCAACAACCTGGTAGCAGTGTGATGACACTGGGGCAACAACCCGGTAGCAGTGTGGACAGCAAAAGAAAGAATGTTCCTCTCCTGTAATTATAATTACCATGCCATTGCAGACAAGCTAAATATATGAGCCTGTGAATTAGATCTTACCATGCTCCAGAAACATGGACAACCTACTCAAAAACACGAGAGGAGATTTAGCATCTTCCACCTTCGATGTCTCGCAGTAAATTATGAACATCAGGTGGCAACAGATAACCAACTCTGAATGTACTGCAACTGCAAATTTGCCTTCCATCATGGGCATGCTCAGCAGTAGATGACTAAGATGTTGGGGCATGTGAAGAATGAAACTTGTCAGCATGAAAACAAATGTTGTTCTGTGAACTTTCGGAGGAAGAGACTTAGAGACCACTAATCAGATATAAAGATGTCTGCAAAGCATCAATGAAAACTTGCTATATGTCCCAGCATGGAAAACTAGCTGATGACAGAGTTGTGTGAAAGCCAAATTACGAAAGTGCAAAATCTTTCAAGCTTACTGTATAAATGACACAAACAGAAAGCAAGCTTCCGATATTTGTAACAATAAAAGAAATTTCAATGTACTCTGTAAAGACAAAAAAGACTACATATTAATAATGTAACAATAAACGAAATCTTACTTCCAATGCTTACTCCTGTATATAATAGTAACAAAAACAGAAATCTTACTTTCCAATGCCTTACCCCTGTATATAATAATGTAACAAAACAGAAATCTTACTTCCAATGCCCTTACTCTGTATATAATAATGTAACAACAAACAGAAATCTTACTTTCAATGCCTTACTCTGTATATAATAATGTAACAACAAAGAAATCTTACTTTCCAATGCCCTTACTCCTGTATATAATAATGTAACAACAAACAGAAATCTTACTTTCCAATGCCCTTACTCCTGTATATAATAATGTAACAACAAACAGAAATCTTACTTTCCAATGCCCTTACTCCTGTATATAATAATGTAACAACAAACAGAAATCTTACTTTCCAATGCCCTTACTCCTGTATATAATAATGTAACAACAAACAGAAATCTTACTTTCCAATGCCCTTACTCCTGTATATAATAATGTAACAACAAACATAAATCTTACTTTCCAATGCCCTTACTCCTGTATATAATAATGATATCAACTTTATGAAATCTTTGTATTTTCGAATCCTTACTCCTGTATTAATAAGTATTAAAGAAACAAATTCTTACTTTCCAATGGATAGATTCTGAAAATTATAAATTTAAAAAAACAAAGATAACTATGTGCAAAATGTGGATATACAGAAGAACAAAGCTAGTTTCTTCTTCTTCTTTTGTTGTCACACTGTTACAGAGTTATTGCCCAGTGTAGTGGTTTTCTGTTTTTATCTTGCGCTACTCTAGTTGCCTGGGTGATGGTTACTTTTTGATAGGATTCTGCTATATGCCATCTATCCATATTTTTCGTAGTCTGCCTCTAGCCTTCTTTCCTGATGTTTTGTTGTAGAAGACTCTCTATACTGTCGTGTTTGGATGCATTCTTATTAAGTGGCCAAATCACTTCATTCTTTGTTTCTCAATGTAATTCAAGCAAAATTCTGTCTCAACTTTCTTTCTTATGCTGATGACTCTATCTTTCCTGGTGTTGTTGGTAACTTTTCATAGGCATTGCATTTCACATATAGTTACTTGTTAAAACTGTGCTTTGCTCACTGTCCATTTTTGGCTCTGGTAACACCATAAGATAGAAGGTCATGGTTAGAAAAGGTAAATATGACATGTAATTCAATGAGATCGGCAATAGCGTAGTTGTTAGTTAACTCGCATCTTAAGGCTAGTGCTCCACGTCCAATTCCACAGTGGGTGTGGAACTTTTTCCAACCATAACAGCTCTCATGTGGTTCGATCCTTAATTGGGTACCAGGAAATGCATGGGAAGTAAAGGTGGCCGGGGTAATGTTGACCACATCCCTCATCGAGTGCCGATGGTCAATGAAAAATATGGACCTAATACCGTATTAATCTACATGGTATAAAAAGGGTTCCTTTACTTTTTTCTTTTTTTTTTTGGATCTAGAAGCACTGAGCTGAAAGCTCTTAGGCTCGGTGTCATGGACATCGTAACCCTTCGGCTCGGTGCCACAAACACCATAAATCTGGGGAACCTGTAGCTTTTCTGCCAGTCCGCGGAGTTGAACCCGCACTTACAGAGGACTAGTCACCCGTAGTCCAAGACAACTAGGGGTGCTTGATTGATTGATTGGACTATTATTATTGCACTTTGGTGAATAACCATGTGTGTTCTGATCGCTTTCTTACACAGGAAGATCTCAGCGGCAGTGCACAAACTCTGTAGCACCAGCAAGGATCCCATTAAAAAACTAGGAGTAACAAGAGAACTGCTCAGTGAAATAGAACTTATATAACCAAGATATTTTGGTCACATTAAGAAAACATGACACCCTATTGAAAAATCATCTTGGAAGGGAAGGTAGAAGGCAGGAGAGCAAGGTGAAGAGAAGATATACGATTGGGAGGGGAACGTCAGGAAGTGGACAGGCAAAAATATAGCAGAGTATACCATTAGGGAAATAGACAGAACTTGTTGAAAAGCAATTTTTTTTTCCCCCCGATCCAGAAGCACTCGAGCTGAAAGCTCTTGGCTCGTGTCATGGACATCGTAATCCTTCGGCTCAGTGCCACGGACACCGTAAATCTGGGAAACCTGTAGCTTTTCTGCCAGTCCGCAGAGTTGAACCCGCACTTACAGAGGACTAGTCACCCGTAGTCCAAGGCGCTATGAACACGCTGGGCACGCGGGCGTTGAAAAGCAATTACAGTCAACCTTTATTGCGGAGAAGGCACATGGTGGTGTGATAGGCTAACTACCCATCCATTTATAAAATAATGTTATGGAAATCGAAAACAAATTGTTCAAAACTAATTCGAGTCTCGGAAGGACTAGGACTTCATGCCGGAGACAGGCTCAAGTATCCTGGGAGACCATAAAGAAAACAGCCAGAGACTGGGAAAAGTGGCGAACAACTGTTGAGGCATTATGCTCCACGAGGAGCGGAGAGGAATAAGTAAGTAACTAAGCGTTCTATGTCATTTTATAATACTAAGGTGATGGTCTGGCTGGAATCACAGACTTTTATCCATGCATGTTTTCTCAGTGACTCAATGGGTATGCTCAGGAAGATTGAAACAGGATGGGCTTGGAGACAATGGATGGAGTCGCTTGGGAGGTCTAAGCTGACAAAAATATATTTTATTTTTATGCCAAGGCATGCCGGTGTAAGGTGAAAGGAACATGCTGATAGGCTTGCAGGTATGGCTGCTGTAAAAAGCAGGCGAGCAGTGGACCAGGCTGATATTATAAATTCCTTAAGGGAGAGAGGCTGTGTACATGATTCAAGTAATAGTGGTAAATCTACAACACTAACCAGACTGCAAGAATTCCAAGTCAAGTGTGGTATAGCTATACAAGAACACTATGCTGGTAGCCAAAGAAGATTAGTAAACCAACAAAGAAAAGGGGTCATTAGTCGTCACACGCTGAGAGATACACTGAGGGAGATCAGAGAATTATGGACTAATTGGTTCGGCATGCAGTGATGATGATCAGACGACTAAAATAAACTATTTTAACAACCACTGTGTTATGTCACATTTTCTGCCACAGTACTTTATGTCACTTTATCAGTATAATTTTTTATCACGTTTTTTATTTACTAGAGTAGCTTCCTAGGACCCTACTCAATTGCTTCTTATGACATGCCTTGAGGTTGCAGTGGTACTATTCTTTGCTCCCCTGTGGGTCCGACAACACACGGGCAGTCTATATACAAATACTGTATTGAATACTCACCCCAAATCTCTGCTTCAGTTTTCAACTCCTTCTGGGCCACTCTTGAGCAATTCACTAATTTCTACGCGGATATCTTTGATGACATGTCTATTCAAATCTAGATCATTCTCCATCTTTGATAGTTTATTTTCCAATACCAATAGCTTTTCCTAGAGAAAAAGACAAAAGAAATTGAATGTGCAGGCGTACTACATGGGCAATATGGTTAAGTCATGTCATATGACTTGCCCGCTAGTGTGACCAATAAGATCCGGCACTGTACTAGAGTATAACTAAGTAGATTTACTTATTGGACCATCATCATTGCACTTCCGAATCCATGTGTACTCTGATCTCTTTCTTGCACAGGAATATCTCAGCGGCAGTGTGCACAAACCCTGTAGCACCAGCAAGGTTTTCGATGTAATTTTGAAAATGAAAGTTTTTGTAGAAATTTAAAAAATTTCATGAATTTTGCCTCGGTAGTGGCTTTGGTAGAGTCCTTTATATATCTTGGACAGAGAAGAGAACAAATAGATTTATCCAGAAAGAACTCAAAATCAAAGAAAACAGACTGATGCTACAAATACAAAAGAGAAAATTGAGATAGTTTGGACATATAAAAAGACATGAAAGGCTGGAGAAGACCATCATGGAAGGAGGCATACCAGCAAAGAGAAGAAGAGGAAGACCACGGAGAAGATGGATTCAGGATGTAACTGATGGTTTGAACATGACGGCTGCAGAGGCAGGACATCTGGCCTATGAGAGAGAAATTCCGAAGGACTGTTAGGGTGGTAAAGTTCTACTCAGGACAAGCTACTTGATGATGATGATGAGTAACTTTGCAACCTACTCTTATCGAATTTCAACTGCTATGGGTTCTTTACGTGCTCAACTTCAACACAAGACCTCTGTTTTATGGTCTGTTTCCGATAGGACTAGGAGCTCAATTTCACTTACATTGAGATCCCTGGAAAAATATCCTGATAACTCCTTGTGGGATACGAACTGAGTACCTTTGTAACAAGAGGTGGGCACCTTACCTCTACATAACAGAGTCCTTTCTTCTTCTGTATTCGCTGTGAATTGCGTTAGCATGATGCCTGTCGGCTTTTGATTTGTGGAGCCTTACCATTTGACTGGTGTCCTGCCATGCAGGCGAACCTTCGCGAGTTCAGAGACCCCCTAACTAAGTAGATGTGGTACTATAATGTGGGATTTTATGTTCCTAACATCAACAACCCACCTGTACAAATTGGAGTTCTATTGGACAACAGTCCTCCAAGTTATCAGAGAATGGGTTAGGTTTACAAATCAAATCTACCAAAAATAGTTTTATTATGGAAACTGCAATAAATTACTGACAGTTTTAGGACCAATTTCAGCGCCATGTTCCAATAGAGAGCCGGGATAGCATAGTTGTTAGTGCACTTGCAACATTTTGTTATAAAAGATTGGATTCTCTTCTGTAATGTTTATGTAATTGTTCAATGGGGTCTCTATGGCAAAGTAGTTAAGATGTTTGCCTGTTGTTCTGAAGGTTGTGAGTTCAAATTAGGACTGAGTTATATGTGCAATTTTTTCATGACATACATAAAATTGTTGCTGGAGCTACAGAGTTCGTGCTACAGAAGTTCATGTACATGACCAACAAAATAAAAATAAAATAAATGTACTTTTTAAAATTGGTAGCGGTTGACCAAAGAAAGGCAAGCATGGCGGCGGCAGCGGATGGCTCAAAAAGTAAAGAAGAAAAACACCATCACATATTTAAGCAAAAGAGAGTGCAGAGTCCACTGAGACCATCCTGTGTATCAACTTCAGCCTTCAGTTCCACCTGCAGCAAGGATTGCCACTCCAGAATAGGCCACAGCAGTCATTCAGCACAGAACAAACTACATGACCCGAAACCAATTGTCTCCTGAGACAAAGAGGGCAATGATGAATGAATTGTCCATGATTCACATTCATATGTCGCTACATAAAAATAAATATCATCAGAAGCTTTCCTTTCATTAATCTCCCTGTTTTACACCATAAGGACTTCATATTAATCATCAAGTAGCTTGTCCCTTCAGGAACTTGGCTCCCATGACAGCAGCCCTGAAAAACTTTCTATTCTGTGGAAGATGACTGGTGTCAGCAACAGTCATTCTCAAATAGTCAATGACATCCGGTCATCATCGTCTTCTAGGTCTTCCTCTCATTCTTCTTCCAGGCACCATTCCCTCCAGAATGATCTTTTCTGAGCACCCGTGTCGGTTATGTGTCCGAAATATTTTTTTCCCTTATTTTTATGTTCTTTAATAACCAACTCTCTTCAATATGAAGCTGTTGCATGAAAGAAGCTTTTGTTCTCTTCTCTGTTCCAGATATTCGAAGTACTCTTCTGTAGCATTTGCATTGAACCATTGTAATATCTTTGTCAAAGTCTACAAACCATTGTAATATCTTTGTCAAAGTCTATATGTAGGGGTCTGTGACATTCATCACTTTTGTTGTATTGTTTGCTTGATAAAGGCCTTTTGGATGAAACGTTGCTGTGTATTGTCATTGTTTTTGTATTTTGTAAAACTACAGTACTTTGTTATTACGTGTTATTTGCAGTCAAGGTCATTAATGATCTTCTCTGTCGCTTTGCCAACGGACCAAGTCTCACAACCATATGTTGCCAAAGGAAAAGGCAGACTCTTAAACAATCGAGTTTTGTTCTTATGTCAGTTCCATTCCATAGGTTCGTTATTTCTTTTAGTTTTTGAAAAGCAATGCTCAATTTTCTTTTAATTTCTTTTATAAAAATTGCCATCACTTGTCAGCAATGCCCCAAGGTACTCAAACCTGTAGACTCTTTCTAATTTGTGACCTTTGACAGATATATTAGCCATAATTCCTATTAATATTGAATAGTAATCATCATCAGGTGCCATCTCTGCAGCATAGGTTGGATACAATTTGCCTATAGTTTCCCCTTGTCTCTTGCCTAGATGTTGCACTCTGTCAGGTTGTAATTTGTCTACTTCTTGATGTTTGTTCACCCACCTGTGTCTCTTGATCTTCCTCTTGCACATCATTCTTCAACTTTCCCCTCTAATAAGGTTTTGATCATGTCTTTTTATGTGTCCAAAATATTGTATTTTTTTAAATTCAATTTCCTGTAGTCTTCTTCTTGAGCGTTCCATATCGATCACTTGTTAACTACTCTGTGTGATCTGTATGTGATCTGAGCCTAAGTGTGATTGTACATTGTGCCAGTTATGCCCGCACATCCAATTTCTGCAACGCTTTTTATCTACTAGGGTAGTTTCCCCTAGGCCCCTACCTCAGTCGCTCTTACTACATGCCTTGTAGGTTGCAGTGGTACTATTCTTTGCTTCCTTATAGACCCGGCACCACACAGGCGATTTCCTGAAGTAATTCTTTCTTCATTATTAGTATCCAAGAACTTCTTTATGTTGGTTTTTATTTCTATGAAATGCCCGCGTGCCCAGCGTGTTCGTAGCGCGTTGGACTGTGGGTGACTAGCCCTCTGTGTGTCCGGGTTCAATTCCGTGGGCAGGCAGAAAAAGCCACAGATTCCCAAGATTCACGGTGTTCGTGCACCGACAAGGTTCGATGTCCATGGCACCGGAAGAGCTGAAAAGCTCATGCTTCTGGATCGAAAAAAATTTCTATGAAATACAACCTATTCTTCTGTATATCTGTTACCGTTCTCCTCCTTTCATTCATATATATATATATATATATATTTGAGAGAGAACAGTTAGACTGAGAACTATGCCACAGACTCTACAAATAATAAAACGTTCCAGTATATTTCATGATTGCTTTTATTAGGCGTTTATACAAACCACATCCACCTCTGTTCACTGTATATTGTGGTCTCTCTCTGTTTACTCCCGTTTCTACGCCGTCACTACACAACTACGTATTCTAGTTTTTACTACGTCAAATGTTCTGTATTAGTGTTTGCCATCTGTTTAGAGAGTGTAAACACTAAGTCTCTACTAATATTATATATATCCTACCAGCTATACTATAAACTAAAGCTACTTGTCTGTTCCTCAGCTGCCAAGTGGGGGAATGATTGGCTATCCACTACATATCCACATCTTCTATCCATCCATCCATATATCTATCTATTCTCTATCCTGGTTTTGCCTTTCGACATCAGGTTGAAAAAAGAGGCACCTGAAGCGATCTTTCTTATGTGCTTTGTATAAGGTGGAATGTAATGCCTCTGGTATTTCCTTGACCTACCATTTACATGGTCGTCCTCTGGGTATGTTGTAGTTGTATCTGAGTTTTAGTGTTCTTTGTGGGAGACTTGTCTCTTTGTAACCTTGATGTGTGTTTGAACCATTTAACCTGTTGTTTCTTAATGTATTGTAGTACCAGCAAGGATCCCACTTTTTATGATTTTTTCATCTTAAATGTGTTAATTCTGTCTTCCAAATGCTATTGAATAAGACAGTTACATATTTACTTAAACTATAGATATGTGGGCATCTGTAGTTTAAGCGGTAGTGAGCTCGATCAAAACACAAGCGTACCTGGTTCAAACTCCGCTGCAGGCATTTTTGAAAAAATTCGTTTCTGTGGGATTTTATGAAAGTAAAAATAGACCTCACCATTCAGAAAGCAATGGCAAACTCTCTCTCTCTCACTCTGCCTTTTTAACCCGGATTGGGGCACAGGCCCTCAACCACTCATACCAAGTCTTACTATCTCTAGCTATCTCCTGCAGCTCCCTCCAGCTCTTCTTTATAATGTTGATCTCTGCCTCCAAATCTCATATCCATGTATTTCTCGGCCTCCCCATCTTTCACTGTCCCTGCAGGTTCCAGAAAAGGACCCTTCTTGTTATATTCCCCTCAAGTTTTCATAAAATATGCCCTATCCAGCGCCAGCATCTTTTTAACCTCTTGCTGGTACTGGAATCTGTCTTGTTCTCTCCATAAGTTCTCATTTGTGACCCTATCATACTATCTTAGTCCCTCTATTCTGCGCAGACACCAGTTGATGAATTTTAATTGCAAACTACTGAATGTATAAGTGGTGCCTAGAAAATCAACGACTCGTTTACTGTGGTCGGTGGCTATGTCATGTAAAGAATATACCACAATTTGTTATAAATATGTGGCTTCAATTTGTCACTGTGTGTGTAGTTGATAAAATGGATCAATACTGTAGGAATATGTATACATAATTGGATCTGCATAATTACTTATGGCAACAGCTGCACGTCTTGTTAGCGACACCAATAAGCTAAACGTAACATTAAACATGAACATCTGACGCCAACAGTTACAGACATTTTCATAAATCAACAAGCGAGTATGAATTTATGTGACCCCTGAAGCAGTCAATAAATTCACAGTGTCAGGTTCTCACAGCAAGGTCATCGGCTTTTGTATTATTTTATTCACTGGAGAGTAATTAGAATTTCTCTATTTTCTCCCTTGTTTTCCGTTCTCAATGGAATGCATGGCTGAAATTTATTCATTATCATTAAATAGCTTGTCCTGAGCAGAACTTTGTCACCCTAACCGTCGTTCGGAGTTTCTCTCATAGGCTAGATGTCCCGCTTCTGCAGCCGCCATGCTTAAATCATCAATTGAAATGAAAATAGTGACATTTCCTTTACAGGACATAGCCATCAACCACAGTAAACGAGTCGTTGATTTTCTAGGCGACACTTATACGTTCAATAGTTTGCCATTGCTTTCTGAAAAATCATCAGTTACATCCTGAATTCATCTTCTCGGTGGTCTTCCACTTTTCCTTTTTGCCGGGATGCCTCCTTCTAAAAGGTCTTCTCCAATCCTTCGTGTCTCGAAATATTTCAATTTTCACATTCTTATTTATAGCATCAATCAGTTTCTTTAATTTTAAGTTTTTTCTTGATAGATCTATTCTCTGTTCTCTTCTCTGTCCATGATATACGGAGGACTCTTCTGTAAGACATATTCAAAAGCACATATATGTTGTTCCACTGCCTTATTAAATGTCCATGCTGCACACCCATATGTTTCCACTGGAAATATGCATGATTTTAGTATTCTGATTTTTGTTTTCCTATCAGTTCCATTCCATACTGTTTTTAGTTTAATTTTTTTAAGGTCTTGTTTGTTATTCTTATAATTTCCTTTATCCCATTTCCCTCTCTTGTTAGCAATGAACTGGGATATTCAAAACTGTTTATATTTTATATTTTCTTTCTATAGAATAACATTTATTTTGTCATGTTCGTTGTATCTGTTGTCATTATTTTTGTTTTTGCCACATTGAGATATCTTTGAAACTTATGACTAACATTTATATTAGTTTTTCAATTGAGTTTTTCTAATGGAACATGATGCTGAAATTGTTCTTAGCAGTTATTTATTGCAGTTTCTGTAACATAGTGATTTTTATAGATTTGAGTTGCCAACCCTAATCCAACCCATGTTACCTAATAAGACAAAAATGTGTACAGATTGAAAACTGATAAGCCAAGTAGTACCATGTCTCTTGCGGAACATCGCTTTCATCACAACCACCAGGAAAACTCTGTCTCTAGGAAGTTCTCCCACTTCCTCCAGCATCATGTTCAAGGTTTCATAGATGCCCTGATGTAACCTTCTTCTTCTTCTTCATCTTCGCGTACGTTCTTTACGACCAATTTTAATCACTCTTTCTGATATCTTTGCCAAGAATGTGTATACGTCGCACATTGGTTTGGTAGGCCCCTAAACGTAGACTTCTACACATTTAGGACCCATGCATCTGATTTCAGCCAAACCTCCTTAGTCGCCTCTTACGACATGCGTGGCAGGTAACAGTGGTTCTATTCTTTACACCCCAAATTTGAGCCCCGGTAACCACTCGGGCGACGTAACCTTCATCTTGATCATCTTCTGCCTCATACTCCAGAAACCATGCCTTCCATTACCGTTCTCTCCAAACCATTGTGAGATTTAACGTGGCCAAAATATATAATCTTCAGAGACATGATGTTATTTATAAGCCAATGCTCCTTGATATATGCAGGTCTTGTAGGATGTCTTGGTTTTTTTTCTTTTCTCTGTCCAGGATGTTCTTAGAACTTTTCTACGACAGGTAAGATTTCACAGAAATATAAAGCCCAACTTTGTAGCACCACATCTACTGGTTTATACTGTAGCATGGTGTCATATCTGAGTAGTTGTAGGGAAAGTAGGCAGAGCTGACTCATGACAGTAAGTACTAACAAGGGTGTAAATATAGCACATCTGTTCAGCAATAAATAGAAACGAAAGCGGCTATAAATTTTCCCATAAATTAGGAGGTGTGATACGATCAATTTCCCCCGGATTTTAGAGATCAAGTTACAATACAACAGCATGGCTTTTTCTTTTCATCTGCTATAAATTCAGGCATAGTCAGGGTGAATTGTATTGCTCTTCTGATTGATTTTTGAGTGAAGGCATGCTTTCCTTTTTATCAGTGTTCCTCGCCATACAGACCTGCCTTCTCCGACTTCAGAGGTACTTGTAGCTTAGATCCTCAGTAAACAGCATGGCTAAGTTGTTAGAAAGCTGGATTCTCAACACAAATGTAACCCAATTAAGCTGGGAAATGTTGATTCTTTAGTTAACCAGGCTGTAGGTGGGTGCCAACTCAATGGCTAAGTGGTTGGAAAGCTGGATTCTCAACACAAATGTAACCCAATTACAGCTGGGAAAGGTTGATTCTTTAGTTAACCAGGCTGTAGGTGGGTGCCATCTCAATGGCTAAGTGGTTGGAAAGCTGGATTCTCAACACAAATGTAACCCAATTACAGCTGGGAAATGTTTATTCTTTAGTTAACCAGGCTGGTTATGGGTGTCAGACTAAGTTGTTAGAAAGCTGGATTCTCAACACAAATGTAACCTAATTACAGCTGGGAAATTTTTATTCTTTAGTTAATCAGCCTGTAGGTGGGTGCCTGACTCAATGGGTTGATGATATCCTGCTACAATCTTTGATTGTGTTTGTTTGTTTAACCAAATTAACCACTCTCTGTGGTATGTATGGTTTATGCTGAGAAAATAAGTTGTGCCCCGTTAGGCCCCTACAGCATATAGAACAGGCACATCCGAATTTGGACCAAAGTGTATGTAAACTATCACAATATAGATGGAGACTGTAGTAAAACTATGTAGAATTGCGATGTAAACTATCCAACGGCACACCAGTTTGTACAGACGGGTAACTGTTGGATATTACAAAGAGAAACACTCCAATTTTAAGTAACACATCTGGAGTTATACTATAGCATTGTATCAGATCTGATTGGTCATATAGAGGTCATCTGAGCTGATTAATGCCAGCCTGTGACAATCAGTCTTCTTCTTCTTCGCATTCGTTCTTTACTGCCAATTTTAATCACTCTTTGTGATATGTTTGATCTTTGCCAAGAATGTGTATACGTTGCACATTGGTTTGGTAGGCCCCTAACGCATAGACTTCTACACATTTAGGACACATGCATCCGATTTCAGCCAAACCTTCTTAGTCGCCTCTTACGACATGCATGGCAGGTAACAGCGGTTCTATTCTTTATACCCGAAATTTGGGCCCGGTAACCACTCGCGGTGACAATCAGTAGATGGTATCTTACAACTCAATGGGCTGATGGCATCCAGTGATTCAATCAGTTATTGTGACAGTTTTAACCCTTACACCACCAACGCCCTATGTTTGG
Organism: Arion vulgaris; assembly: GCA_020796225.1. Taxonomy (NCBI): domain Eukaryota; kingdom Metazoa; phylum Mollusca; class Gastropoda; order Stylommatophora; family Arionidae; genus Arion; species Arion vulgaris. The sequence continues at coordinate 34,929,512 of CM036768.1, read as the reverse complement.
TCCATTTCCTTGATAAACATGCACCAAACCTGTATTCCAATATGAACTAAGAAATTGTCACAAGAAGTCCAAGACAGTGACTTTTCCATGAGAATCGAGCCCTGGACATGAGGTAGCCCAGCACAGGGTCAGCTTAAATAGCTGAGAAAATAATTTATCAAAAAAGACCCACTCTCGAAACTCAGCGAGGAAGGACATACAGGATCGTGATAGATATTTGTAGGGATTTAGTAATTGCAGAAGTATATTATGAGCAGATAAATTATTATGACGATACAGATGTATATTGCGACTCACTATCACGAGGATTTTGGACCACAGGAAAGATAATAGAGAGAGAGTGTTGAGGCAAGAAGAAAGGAAGGTAGGACGAACCATTAGCCGAGAGATTGAGGATAAATAATAACTTTTCAAGAAGAATAAAGTTAGGTGTAGTATTAGAATAGTGCTGTCATTGGCGCTGGAGTGCAATTTGATGTGTCCAGTGTGACGACTACCAAAATGTAAGATTTTTATGTTGTTTTTGTATATTTTGATGTAAAATTGCATGTTTAGGTGCATTTTACCTTTACTGTTCTTATTATGTACTGATTTCATTACAAAAAATATTTGAATCCGAGCATAAAGAAAACAAATGTAGCTGATATAAATAAACCTAGTTGACACGTTACGTCAACTTTTGATATATATCTTTTTTTACCGCATGTTTGCCTTGAATAAATTGTGAACTCGTTATTATTTGTGAGGGTTGGTTAATTAAAGGGCTATCTAGTTACATAGCAGTGTTGAAGCAAAGACACAGTATTAGACAAAGAGTACTACAGCTTGGGAATTTCAAGCACACCACGTGCTGTGTCCCAGGACCACTACACGATCGAAGCAAAGGAGGCCAAATAAATAATATATACCAATAACCCTTGTACCACCAATCTACCGCGAGGTGGGTTAGTCTGTTATATTATGGCATCCTGTGACTCAATGGGTTGATGGCAACTGTGGTCCTCCAAAGTAGAATGCCCAAAGTTTAACTCACACTGAGTATCTCCACATTCACTTTTCTTCATCAAAGTCCTTGGTATGCCTTTTGTCTTCCCTTCTAACTTCTCTTTGTGATTTGTATGAGATCCGAGCCTTAGAAGGATTGTACGTTGTGCCAGTTATACACTTACAAGTACGCCAGCACATCCGATTTCTGTGATGATTTTTATTTACTAAGATCGCTTCCCTAGGCCTGAAGTAGGTGCCCTTTTTCCTTGGCCCTATTAAAGTAGGGGGCCCTATTTTCCTGGGCCATTTTAAGTGGTAAGATTGGTTGTTAATTTGTTATAGTTTGTTGAGACTGTAACATGTCAGTATTCGTAGTGGTGGAGGATCAATGACGATTATCTATGGTGGTCAAGGATGCCGGTTTGATGGTTCGATGACTTGGTCCTACGTTTGCTCCGCTCCTCCATAGTTGCAGAGTTACCATTATATGTAGGGTTATAAATCGTGGTTCCTGTCGAGACTTCCCTGTCTTCTTTGTAATATTTACATCGATAGTGATATATTCCCTCCTTTATGCACTCCATATTATTTCATGTAAATGTGCATTAATGATGTTCCCTAATATTTCATATAAATATATTTATGTATAATTATTGTAGTATCGAAACGTCTATACCATACAGTTATCTTCCAATTGAGTCCCATACGTTTATCTCATAGTACTGAGTTCTTCATTGCAGTTTCCTAACCGTTTCATCTTAGTTTCATTGTAGTTTCTTCGTAATGGCTACTTAGCCGATGTCACTTTCCTTCCTTCCTGAGTTCCATATTATTGTATGCCAATATATTAACGATGTTCCATATTAGTTACAAGGGTTCCTCATTTGTACGTTACATTCATACATTCTCCATATATAGAACGACTAATGACTTCGTTTTGAGTTTATTTCGGTGTTAATTATCTGGACAATACAACAGACACGTCCATCTAAATCCTATTGTTGTCTCTCCTATGTTTTTTAGCAACCGTTACTAAATCGTCACTATTTTACTACACAAAAACGTCATGTCTCGTAGTTATGTGTTGCACTTCTGTTTAGAGAGTGCAACACATAGTCTCAACTATTAAATATCTAATTATACTACACTAACTATCTGGCCAACTGTCCATTCCTTCGCTGCCACCTGGGGAACTATGACAGGCCCCTACCTCAGTCGCCTCTTACGACAGGCCTTGTAGGTCGCAGTGTTACTATTCTTTGCTCCTCTTGAGGGCTCCGGCAACACATTTAGAGTGAGAAGCAAGCACAACACAACCCCAACTCAAAGTCCCCGAAAGAAATTCATCTTAACTAATAAGAATTTTTTTAAATGGTGAGAAATGCAAAAATAGTTAAGATGGTCAAGACAAAAAAACTTACATTTTCAAGGCTCCCTGATTTTGGAAAAGTGCTTATCGTATCCAGCATCATATATAATGTTACAATGGTCACCATGAATAACAATGCTCCCCACAGGAAGGTGAACCGTCTCATCTTCGACAAAAAGCTGCCATTTGTGTGTGTGTGTTGAAAGGTGTTAGCCCTTTTATTAAAAACAAATAAAGCAGAGAATCAATATAGTTATCAATATAGGAAACAAACAATTACAAACAATGTAATGATTGTGATTATTTCTGGATTATCAGTTATTTAACATGTTTATTAGTTAGTGAGTTTAACATGGCAGTCAAACGACAACTGATAAACTGCATATTTATTTCAGCTCTCTGCTATCAGTGTCAAACATGGCCCCTGACTAAGACACAAGAAAGAAAGATTACAACATGTGAAATGAGATGTCTATGAAAAGCTGTCAACGTTACAAAGTGAGAAACGAGAATATCAGAAGCATCGTTGGTACTATACCATGCATACAGTACATCGAGAAGCAAAGAATCAAATGGTTCGGCCATCTAATGAGAATGGAACCACATTTACTACCATCACGTGCCTACAATAAGTGGCACTCAGGCGCAGAGCACGAGGCAGGCCAAGAACGCGATGGATAGATAACATCTCAGAGTCCCTGCAAAAGCATGGACTGACAACGCCAAGCGCAACACACCTGATACAAGATAGAAAACTAACTCTTCCCACGACGCTTCACGGCAAATGTGGTTAAGATAAGATAAAAAGATTAGTTAGTGAGTTTATTTCTGGATTGCTGTGTTTATTAATGAGTGAGTGAGTTTGGTTCTGAATTGCTGTGTTTATAAGTTACTGAGTGAGTGAGAACATTAGTTAACATCAATAAACTCCAGAAATACACATAGATGCTCCATCTCATGCTGATAGTTCCCATAGCATGATAGTTGTGCAAACATCACATCTGTCCTCACAGAGGTTTTTGCTAACTAATGCCATGTTTTATTCACAATTCTGTCAGATGTTGTGAACAGCTTGTCTGTGCATAGGAACATTGTCATTGGTACCTCTGCATATTTCTCCGAGACATACGCAGGGCTCTCGGTTGTCACCAATATTACTAAAAATTTCAGTAAAAATAGACAAACAATTCTCAGGGTCAGGACAGATATTAACTGAATCCAGCGACATCCAATAATGTGGGATCAGTTTGAATAGGGAAAATGTGTAGGCTGTGCGGATAAGAGCATCAATCTCTCAGTTATGATGTCGCAGGTTTGAGTCCAAGGTAAGACAACATTTCTTTTTTAGGGTACAAAAATAAAATCATAACTTGTACACTTTATAGCAACAGATTTGGTGTAAGGAACTTTGAAAAATCCTCTAGCTATCATGCACACAGAGACAATTGTCCACAGCAATAGGTAAATTCTCGAGCAGCTTTAAAGCAGAAGTGGATGCCTTGAAAACAACAGAAGAAACCCTAGTGAGAGAGCAAAGCGTGAATAGATCTTTTCACTGATGCACTAAGAAGTCAATGTCAGCAGATTGTATTCCTCACCGATGCACTGTCAGTCTCCTTCTTCTTCTTTGCGTTCATTTTTTACGACCAATTTTAATAATTCTTTGTGATATGCTTGATCTTTGCCAAGAATGTGTATATGTTGCACATTGGTTTGGTAGGCCCCTAAACGCATAGACTTCTACACATTTAGGACGCGTGCATCCGATTTCATGCAAACCTCCCTAGTCGCCTCTTACGACATGCGTGGCAGGTAACAGTGGTTCTATTCGTTACACCCCAAATTTGGGCCCGGTAACCACTCTGGCGCGCACTGTCAGTATTGCAAGCCCTAGATGGTGAAAAGCTGCCAGAATTAAAAGAAACACAAAGTGAGCTGAATACCATAAGAAGGGTGGTGCTGCAGTCGATACCAGCACACTGTGGCATACCAGGAAATGAGAGAGCATGCAAATTAGCTGAGAAAGGAGCAGCACAGGAACGGCTATTAGAAAAGAAAGCCAGCAAAGAGACATTTACCACTATCTAGATAGAGCAAGGCAGGTGATATTGTTTCGACTCAGAACTGGACACAACAGACACTTACATAGAATAAAACTAGTTTCATCACCCACATGTGCTTGTGGACAGACCGCACAGACAGCTGAACACATCCTGCAAGATTGTCAGCTGATGAATCAACTGTGGAAAGAACACTGGCCAACAGAGACAGACATCAACACAAAGCTGTTTGGAAGCCTTGATGAACTAACAAATACAACAACATGCATCCAGAGAACCGTACTCATTGTGCAGACATTGAACATCAGCGAACGAGAAGAAGAAGATTGATGCTCTGATGTTATAGCACTGAGCTATAAAAATGCAGCACAAAAAACAACCTCAGATAAGAACTAAACAACCTAAATCAGGTCAATGCTTTCTTGGAACATATTCAGGTTAACATCTGAGAGTTAACGAAGAAGAAACTTTAAAGTTACATCCATTTAATAATATATATTAATTATGCGATTTTATTATTAATTTCTGACAGCCGAGATAGTGTCGTGATTAGTGTACTTGTTTCATAGGTGCATGGTTAATGGTCAGATAATCAAATTCCACACTAGAGTGGATTTTTTCCCTACCATATGGCTTACAGATCAACCCAGCCGCAATTGGGTACTAAATAAACACTGGGCAAATGTGGACATCATAATGTTAACCCCATCTTATCTTGTATCGTTAGTCAAAGAAAAGTGCAGGTCCTAACACCTCAATTCAATATAACACATGCGAATTCATCAATTGATTATTGAACCGACATCACTCTCACTCAGGGTAGACACATAGAATGATAGATACTCAGTCTCCCACACCAGTCCCAGATGTCTAAATGTATGCATATAATGATTGTTCCTGGTTAAACAGTAAACACACTTCTCAATCTGCCTTTCAATCATCCACTTCTACTTGTTCAACAGATTAAAAAACGTGTAATTATAAAGTGAACAAAGTTCTTAAACATCTGGATAGATTCATCATTAAGTTTAAAATTTTAGTGTAAATAAAATAGGTACTAATAAATTAAATTGTATATACCGGGTATGTGAGGTATAAACAAAGCGTTAGCAGGTTCTTTTATCTTTACTTTGCCGACTTTACGTCACTTTTAATTTTATTATTCATATTTTCTTATCGATGCAATGAACGAACACATTAGAATAGATCGATAGATATATAATATATATTTAAGATGTACTAATAATTGAATTATTAATTTAGTTTTTAATTGTTCATATTGGTATTCATTATCATTTCGTCTTATCGACTGGACTCTGGACAGTGGAAGCCCCATTGGAAGCTGGAAAGTGTGGAGGATCAAGCCAGAAGTAAGAAGGCGTGGTGAATACAAAATATTCACAAATTGTGCTAACTAATGTTATATCGTGCATGCATTATAGTTTACATGCATATTTAACAAATGTAGATTACGCATACCTTCTTGGAAACTGCAACTACTTCTATGTTTTGTCTTGGTGAAAAGTGTTTGCGTCTCTCACTGGCAACTAAGTAGGCCAGGTACGTAAACACAACAATCGTCCATCTTGCTGAAATGTGGCAGAGTATTACTTCCGGGTCAGTGCAATATCTTCCTAATAGAGTAGAAACACAGATGGTTGTTGCTTACTTAAAGACCCAGTGCTAGGTGCTCAGTCTCCCAACAGGACGAAGCGTATGCTCGCTATGCATGCCTATTGTTTATGTGACTCGCCAAATTCTACATTTTAGGTACCCATTCCTTTTTGCACAACGATTGATTCCATATTCCCACAGTCGCATTTTAGATGCGTCATTGCTTGATGTGTCCCTATACAAACGGCGGTTGCTAAGCAACTGCAGTTACCATTTCCAAGATCTCGATTATACATCTTTTCGAAGCACGTCTGTCTGCTCTCTAAGTAACACATGCATGACCAGGACAGTAGATCTATGAACAATCATGGCAATTGGAGACATTTATAGCTCTAGCGGCCGACTTTTTGCACTTTCTAACGCGTGTATTGAGAATCTTGATGTCTTGTAGCATATCTGCATTTTTCCAATTCTTTGTCCGTGGAAATTAAAAATATTTATTTAGCACTTTATTTCAAAGAATTCATCAGTACTGTTTGTGTCTTCTTCTTCTTGAGTTCGTTCTTAACGACCAATTGTAATCACTCTTTGTGATATGTTTGATCTTTGCCAAGAACGTGTATACGTTGCACATTGGTTTGGTAGGCCCCTAAACGCATAGACTTGTACATGTTTTGGACATATGCATCCGATTTCAGCCAAACCTCCTTAGTAGCTTCTTACGACATGCGTGGCAGGTAATAGTGGTTCTATTCTTTACACCCCAAATTTGGGATCGGTAACCGCTCGGGCGACTGTTTGTGTAATTGTCTATGATACACTTGCTTGTGTTTCCTCGGGAGAAATGCATGTTCTCATAAATTTTGCTTCTGTTAACTTGCCGCTGCTATACCATAGCTTCTTTATATTTAACCTCTGACAATTCAAGCTTGTTGTAAAGAATGCGATTTTCTGCAACGGACATGTACACGATAACCGCCTTAGTGAATGAAGCCACATAGGCAAATTGAATATAACCAGTTGTGTTGTTTGTTTGTCTGCATTTTTTCTTATCAACCAAGTTAATCACTCTTTGTAATCAGTTTGATTTGAGCTGAGAACGAGAATACGCTCTGCATATCGGTTTATATGCTCCTACACGTGTAGGACAGGCGCATCAGAACATTTCGGTCTATAGAAATGTTTGAGTTTGTATGAGCTGACAGTCCCATACATTTTCGATCCTGTTTACATCGTATGTTCAACACTCTTTATTGATCCTTTTAGACCTTTCATTTAGATTTGTGTATGATCAGAAGAAGTGATGAAATCAGAGACATGTCTGGTCAACCACTAGTGACAACTGTTATAAGAAAGAGAAGATGGAGATATGTTGGGCACACCTTGAGGAGAAATGATCAACGAATATCAAAGCATCCATTGAAGTGGGATGCAAAGGGTTCAAGAAAGAGAGGTCGACCTAAAGAGACCCTGAAAAGAACTTTGCTGAGAGAGGCAGGAAATATCGGTCTCAGTCCATGGAGGAGATTGAGCGAGTTGCCCAGGATAGAGCGGTATGGAGAAATTACTTGCAGGCCCTATGTAACGTATAACGGTACGAGAGGAATTATTATTATTATCATGATCTACACCGAAGAGCATGTTCATGCTTTGCAAATTTTCTGACTATCCCCATTGTTCTGCTTGTACCCTGCTTTAAGATTGTCATAATCACACGTCTGCAACGTTTGCATCTATATATCCATCTTTCTATATATATCAGTTTCGTGTCCCGCTTGGCACATAAGGTTTCCACAAGAGATTTCATTTGCTTCCTACCAATTGTTTCCCACGTTATGCCACAATCCTTAACTCTCTTTCCGCAGTTCTTTATTTTTTTTTTTTTTTACTTTCAGACCTTATTTTCTCATCTGCTTTCCATCGGAAAGCTGTTCTAACCAATTTTACTACTGTTATACGAAATACATACTAAATCCTCCTTCACCTTTTAACATTGATCTCTAATGATACACAGCAAACGATCTTCACTTGTTATCGTATTTGCCCAGAATTGTTTTAATTCTTCTCAAACATTTATTTTAAAATGTCTTCAACTTGTGTATGCTTATTCCAATTATTTCTCCAACTTGTGTTTGCTTATTCCAATTATTTCTCCAACTTGTTTATGCTTATTCATTATTTTCCAACTGTTTCTTATTCCCATTTTTAAAAAAAAGGTTGAAATGGAAGGGTTTATTTCACTTCACCAGGTTTTCCTATATGTATCCGTCATTCTTGGATGAATTGGCACTCCACCTGCGAAGAGTGTTGCACAAAGCACGAACTTCGTAGCTCCAGCAACAGTCCTATTGATCTCCAGAAAAAAATTGCACATGTGACTCGGTAGGCCTACTGATTGAAATCTATAACTTTCAGAACGACTGGCAAAGGTCTTAACCACTTTGCCATAGTGACCCATTATTCCCATCTCTCGCGATCACCGCCCAGACCGATGTACCAGATTTCCCATAAATTCTATTCGTGTGGAAATCTGATTCATGCAGCCTTAGCATTGGTGTGTTTTACGTCACAACTTCAGCACCATTTGGAGCTTATCCTTCGGCGATGTGTCCGGTTTCATCCAGCGTTTACTCGGTTCGTTCTCCGTTCTGTAGCTATCTGGTGTTTTTACGGTGTGGGATAGCTAGCCCCACATTCTACCTCCTTAGTCGCCTCTTACGACATGTGTGGAGGTAACAGTGGCTCTATTCTTTACACCCCAATTTGGGCCCCGTTAACCACTCGGACGTTATTCCCATCTAATTGGTTCCTTTTTTAAAAATAGGTCAGTACTGCTGCCCTCCATAGGCTCTATGTGGCCCCGTTTATTTGGACGGTTTTGTATATGACTCTCAGTTGATGCCTCGAAAGATCCAAAATGACAGGTTTCGGTATAAGTGGATGTCTATTGAATTTCTAACCTCCAGAGGCGTACGTGGATCTACTGTCCTGGACATGCTAGTGTTTGCGGCAATGAGAGCGCGGACATGATTTCATCAACAGCATTGATTATCGGAGAGTTGAAGATGGAAAGGGAATGTTGTTCGGTGTTTTCACTACTGGCTGTTGGATGAAGACACTAAAATAGATGTTGAATCGTTCCAGCACTTTAACACTTTCAGTCTGTAATTTGTTTTTGCATCTGGGCGAATTTGTTTTTGCATCTGGGCGAATTTGTGTTGCAATGTACACTGAAGTAGCTAGTATACTGGCTTTGCGTCATGTTAAAAAAAATACTTCAAGCCAGTATATTGGCTTAGAAGGACGAAAGAATTAAGGAGTTTGGAGTTAGCCGTTGTACAAGTAGAACTGGATGCCTGAGGGGAGGAGTGTGCTTAACCAGTGAATCACGAGAACCATCAGTATGAATTCTTCTTCTTCATTTGTCGTCACACTGCTACCGGGTTGTTGCCCAGTATCGTGGTTTTCTGTTTTTATCTTGCGCTGTTCTGGTGGCTTGCGTGATTGTTATTTTTGCTCTTTCACAGGATTCTGCTATGCCTTCTAACCATCTTTTCGTGGTCTTCCTCTTGCCTTCTTTCCGATGTTCTGTTGTAGAAGACTCTGTATACTGTGGAGTATGGATGCATTCTTCGTAAGTGGCCAAACCACTTCATTCTTTGTTTCTTAATGTAATTCAACAAGGTTCTGTGCCAACTTTCTTTCTTATGCTGATTTTGTGACTATTGTCTTTTCTTGTGTTGTTGGTAACTTTTCGCAGGCAACACATTTCACATGTAGTTATTTTTTGCGACTGCGCTTTGCTCATTGTCCATGTTTAGCTCTGGTAACACAAAGTAGGTATAACATGCTGTTGATCATCTGTATGAATTCCCTTCGATATATGTTATGGGATACTGAGTACCTATGGGTCTTCCCGGAGTGCAATAACGTCGATACAGTAACCAATCACCAATATTAGGCTATTACTTGTGCCAGCTGTTCTGGATGTACAATTGTTTGCGATAATGAGAAAGTATGCATGCTTTAATAAAAACCAAATATAAGCAGGATAGGGCCCTACAAATAACCACAACCAACTCTAATAACGAAGGCTAAGCAGACAAATACTAACGTTCAGGGGCGGCTCGTCAGTAAGGGCCAGTGGGGCCAGGCCCCACCAAAAAATATTGAGTAACGTGTACTTCTAATTTCAGTCATTATTTGTTTATAATTATTACTTTCAACAGGATACTGATTAGCTTTGAAAGTTGATATATAGCACTAAAATATCACACACATTCTGAAATCTAAAATTCAACATATTTTTCCTCCAATTAGTATACACCTATGGTCATCAGGTTCCAGTAAAAACAGGCCTACCATACCAACAAATAATTAACGTGTATTTATTATTTTTAAAAAATTTTGTTCGTAATTATTATAGTTAACTTGACACTGATTAGCTTTGAAAGTTGAATATTTAACACTAAAATATAAATGTTATATCATAATAATATAACAATCATAATAATATATAAACATTATTATTTAAAACGTCCGAGTGGTTACCGGGCCCAAATTTGGGGTGTAAAGAATAGAACCACTGTTACCTGCCACGCATGTCGTAAGAGGCGACTAATGAGGTTTGGCTGAAATCGGATGCACATGTCCTAAACGTGTAGAAGTCTATGCGTTTAGGGGCCTACAAACCAATATGCAACGTATACACGTTCTTGGAAAGATCAAACATATCACAAAGAGTGATTAAAATTGGTTGTAAAGAACGGCGCAAAAAAAGAAAAAAATTATTAAAAAAACTATTATATACGGTCTCCAATTCAGCTTCTCTCTATAACGCTTGACATATATATCAGCGCACTATGTTTTATAGGGTCGTTTTAAAATTCTCTACTGACGATGTAACATTGCGACCTATGCCCTTTGACCGCTACCTTTAATAATAATTGCCAAAACAATTATGTCATTTTATTCACGAGAAGCTAAGTTTCTATTAGATCAACCAATTAACAGTTAAACGATGACTCTTGATTAAATAGTACTTTGTATAATTATCGATTGAATCACAAATTATATATAAAATAGTAGAAAAGGATATGAATTAATAGAAATATGTAACTAACTATTATTATAATCGTTAACGGTAATCGTCCGTTTCGTATATCGATACACTTATGTCTTCTACAACGCACACTCGTTTGCGATTTACAAACTGTGACCTACTTTTGAAGTTGTGGCTTACTCGAAATTCAAAATGAATCAAGTGGATTATTTATTACGAAATCCGTTTCCTTCGTTAAAGATAGAAGAAAAGCTTGAAATTAAACGGCTAGGTGCACATCACCCAAAAAAGCTTTGTATATGTGCAACAAGATGGCAAGAAAAGGAGGACTTTCAATAATAAGTGGTTTAGTAAAAATCGTGGTTAACTGTCAGTGAAGAAAAGCAAAGTGTTTTTGTTTTTATTGTTTGCTATTTCATGGTGAAGGACTGTGGTCAACGTTAGGTTATAGGGATCTCTTTTGTACCTTAGTTATGTGGTATATATTTTAGTTGTTGAACCCCAGGAATTATGAGTTTTCACCATTTTGCCTATAGTGCATGGGGGAGAGTGTCCGGCTTTCTTGCAATGAGAGCTGGCAATTATGGTTGACCATTGATTCAAGAGGAGAGTATACGCTTAGACGCGACTCGTACGTTGTTACTTCTTACATTTGCTTTGCATTTATGTAACTTTTTTCATTAGACATCGGCAGAAGATGCGTGTATTCACTAGTATTTAGGACCCACGAGGCGTGTCTGCGTTTGCTTTATTACCTATACCAGAGTACCCTCTCTCGATCCTTACCCATTCATAATCTTTTGTCTATTTCAGGGTCACCACGAGGAGGTGGAGTAGGGTCTTGATCAGTGCCAGCTCACTTACCCTGGCGCAACGTTGTCCCGTTTGTTATTTGCGCATGCGGCCCAAATCATTATAGTAAAGGTGGAATAACTTCGCGAAATAGACAAATAATAGTAAATACTAAAATATAAACCGAGCCCAAAAACCATGATTTTTCCGAAATTTTTGTCTGGCCCCACCACCAAAAATGACCACGAGCCGCCACTGCTACCGTTGCTTAGCCACCATCTGTTGGTGGAAGTCACGGCAATCAATAAAACATCTAGACTTTGATTCACAAAATTTGAAACCAAATGTACACGAATAGAACTAGACAGCTGTGTTGGGCAGTTATGAATGGATTGTCATCACTGCTCTCCAGACAAGTCCATATAACTCTGATATTCAGAGCATCATTGCTCTCAGCAGTCCATATAACTCTGATATTCAAGCATCATTGCTCTCAGACAAGTCATATGTACTCTGATACTCAGAGCAGCATCTACATGTTTATATTCTGTTCAAGAGTTTCTTGTAATATTCTTTTAATCTTTTTATTTGGTCTGTAACCGTATCAATAATTTTCCCATTACTCCATCTTCTTCTTCGCGTTCGTTCTTTACGACCAATTTTACTCACTCTTTGTGATATGTTTGATCTTTGCCAAGAACGTGTATACGCTGCACATTGGTTTGGTAGGCCCCTAAACGCATAGACTGCTACATGTTTAGGACACGTGCATCCGATTTCAGCCAAACCTCCTTAGACACCTCTTACGACATGCGTGGCAGGTAACAGTGGTTCTATTCTTTACACCCAAATTTGAGCCCCGGCAACCACTCGGGCGCTCCCATTACTATTTTTGAACAACCGTCAGAGCCGGTTTACAGTACCAGATCTGTGTTGATTGCGTAATTGGTTGCTGAACTTTGGTTGTAAGTTATGGTTGTCCTTACGGACTGCGCCAAGATGAGCACCCATCTTCTGCATCCTTGCCAGCGACCTTGCAAATTCACTACACGGGAGAAGTCTCTTAGTGCATTCATTATGTCTGAATGGTCCAGTGCTTCTGTTACTAAGCCGAGGTGTGTCCACTCATGACCTTCTCTATATAAATATAGTTGGCCGTGGTCCACTGAAGCATCTACTGTAAGAAATAAAAAGTTGGTGATTCGAATCCTGTGTTTAGTAAAAAAAAAAAAAAAATTATGGAAGCCCTCAATACTTGTTCACTGTCGATGTATTGATCATCATCGTCACATATGCTCGTTCATTTTCGTAACACCCCTACGTGTTCGTGCAAGAAAATGAAAGCGATCAGTTTTTTAAATCCTAGGATGGAATAGCAAAGCTGCCCATTGTCTGCGTATCGATCCTGAATCGACTTTGCACATTCACCCAGTGTGCATGCATGAGCGCAGTTAACTGTGACATCAGCCATGATAGTCTCGGTGACTCCTCTGACTTCCATTGTTATTCTACTCGTTGTCAGAACAATAGGGCCGCTAGTTTCGTCAACAGTTTTATAACACCATCCCTTCACTCCTTCCCAACACGTGAAAAGGTTCAGGCACAACGGTGATGTATTACAGATCAATCGGTATATTTAATGACGTCATTGGCATCAATTTTCTTATCAATTAGTGCTTTGATCTCCGCGTCTAACTCCACCGTGTTCTGCATCCTACGTTCTCTGCCAACTGTTATAATGACAAAAACGCGTATTTTGGAATACACTAAAATAGGATTCCCTACTGTGTAGCAGAATACGGGTATGCTTTTTCTTCTTCGAGCGCACCATATCGACCACTTGTTAACCACTGTGTGTTCTGTATGTGATCTGAGCATAGGAGCTGCATAGGCCAACACATCCGATTTCTGCGACGATATTTTTAATTTACTAGGGTAGCTTCCCTAGGTCCCTACCTCAGTCGCCTCTTGCAACATGCATTGTAAGTCGCAGAGCTACTATTATGTGTGAAATATTCAATATAATATTTATAATAAATTCAATGCTTGAATTGTATGTCACTGTGAAGCAGTTTGTAAAGCGTCCTGGTATTTTTTATTATGCGAATACTCATGAGAGCGCTGAGTGAAAACAACACACAAGGGATATTAATCATGCAGATATAAAAATGGCAGTCAGCGTTTTTGGGTCATAAGTACGACACAGCATATTTATGGGAGACTATTGTGGAAAAGGGGATATATTATTGGTCTTTTGTCTATTCCCAGGTGGATAATGGAATTGGTTGTTCACTCTTGCAGTTAAGCGTAGGGGTGGGAGCTTTAATTTGCGTTCCCGTGCCAGATGAGTCGCCCTTGTTGTGATATCTGTGTTTATTTAGTGTGGTCTTGATATTGTTTGTCCATCTTGTATGCTGTTATTGGTGGTTGGTTGGTATTCCATTCTCATTAAATGTCCAAGTTATTGCATTTGTTGTCTTTCAATGTATTCGGTGCATGAAGTTATTGCGAAACACGTAATAACAAAGTACGTTAGTTTTACAAAAACAATAACAATACACAGCAATGTTTCGACCAAAAGGCCTTTATCAAACAAAGGATACAACAGGAGTGACGTATCTCACTTCTTTCATAGTACACTACATATATACCCGCTAGAAACATCTAAGGTCTACAATCGATAATGCATGAAATTATGCCCACTCTGCTTCTGATGTCCTCATTTCGTAGTCTATCTTTCTTGGTGCGTTCCTCAAACATTTCATTTACTGGCGGTGAGCTTTCTGCGGTGTGTTGCTGTCAGAGACCAAGTTTGTCTCTGATAAGAAAAGTAATTGTTATTGGTTACTGAATCTGTTTAGTCACATATTTCTATTTTCCGTTAGAGATTTATTGTCTGACTGTATATGTTATATTTGGTGTATAGGAAGTCTGAATTTTTTCACTTCTTTTGTATACTTGGCTTGATAAAGACCTTTTGTTCGAAACGTCGTTGTATATTGTTTTTGTATTTTGTAAAACTATATTACTTTGTTTTTACGTGTTTCGCCTTCGTTACTGAACCAACGTTATAGCGATCCGGGTAGACCCATGGTTCTCAGTCTACCCCAATAGATATCAAAGTGTATGCATACATATGGATTCCGTAGTTTGCTGGTTAAATATGCTTACCCAATCTGCCTCTTAGTTATCCAGTTCTGCTTGTAGAAACTGCTTAGTTATTCCTTGCTTGATAAAGGCCTTTTGGTCGAAAGGTTGCTGTGGGTTTTATTGTTTTTGTGGGGGACTGCCTAGAGTAGTTGATAGTAGCTCGGCCTGCTAGCTGTGAGACGCCTCTTAGCTCGGGTTCGAACCTACTGTCCGGCATTTGTTCGAGTCCCTGGTCTTACTCAGGACGATAACGTGAGTACCTCTGAAGTCGGAGAAAATCTGCCTGTATGGCAAGGGAATACTAATTACGAGTACATTGAGCACACGGCTGCCAATGTAAAGTAATTTACAATGTGCACGCTGCTGCCATTGTAAGAAATTGGATAAAACGGATTTTCACGCAAAAATCAGTTTCAGAGATGAAACTTCGTCTGAGTTGAAAGCGGACGAAAGGAAAAAAAAACTACAGTACTTTGTTTTTAAGTGTTTCGACATTGTTACATAGTTTTACTGCAGTCTTCCTTTATATCGATAATAATAGTTCTGCTGGTACAACATGTAATTCCAAACTCCTTACATTACATAAATTTTGGTGTCCTTATTCAACAGGCGGTCGCCATGAGACCGAGGAACTTCCCACTATCAATCATCAACACTCCGACGATCAATATTGTTGATGCAAGTCTGTCTGCTCTATCAGTGCCAAGAATCCACCCCCTCACTACGTCGTGTCAGGAAGCAGATCACATGAGCCTCTAAAGGTTGGTAACAGTAAGAGACGACGTTCACTCATACCACAATCTGTAATTTTGAATTTTTAAAGTTATTTCGTATTCCCAACAAGACCACCCGTCTGGTGCCGTGGCCCACAGGGAAAGCAAAGAATAGTACCACTGTCACCTACAAGGTATGTCCTAGGGGAAAATACCTAGTAAATAAATAGCGTCGCAGAAACCGGATGTGCTGGCCTACTTGTAGGCGTATAACTGGCACAACGTACAATCGCTTTAAGGCTCAGATCACATAGAGGGTTAACCCGTGGTCAATGGGAGCGTTCGAAAAGAAGAACAATCCCAACAGGACTAGGAACTCGATCTCACCTACGTTGAGATCGTGGATCTCGTAAATAACCTGATTGTTTCACGCGGGAAACGGACTTGCATTTTTCTTAGCGAAGATCATATATCCACGTCACATAGATAATAATAGCCGTCTATCGCAAGCGATGATGACAACAATCTCAGACGTGTGCTGTTGCACCTCTCTGATGTGTGCGGAGGTGACTGTAGAGTCAATCCTAGAACAGAATCCCCGACCACAGGTGGGGCATGAGTTGTCTGAAACTGTAGCTTGCGCTGTATTTGGATTATAGTGAGTAAAAGTTGCGCTATTCGTCAACCTCACTCTCGTCCAGGACTATCACATAGATACATACAATTGGGATGTCTATGAGCCACATAAGACTGAGCTTCTTCTTCGTTCGTTATACATCATCCATTTGTTAAACCACTCTTGATTGTATGTGTTTTGCTTCCTAAAGCGTTAGTTCGTTGTGCCAGTTACGCGCTTACAGATAAGTAGGCTAGCACATCTGGTTTCTGCTTGCTTTTTACTCGGGTTCGCCTCTCTAAATCACGGATTGAGGCAACAACAAAAAAGGCATGGCCAAGAGAAGTCTATCCACCTTGGCAAGCCATAGCCCCATTAACCTTGGACCTCGAGGTTAAAGTTTTCCGGTCTACACAACTGCGAGGTTGGTCTGGTTTTTTGTTGGTCGAAACGTTGCTGTATATTGTCATTGTTTTTGTAATTGGTAAAACTACAGTACTTTGTGATTACGTGATTCTGGTTTTTTGCGTGTTCTACAGGTCATCGGCAGGCTACTAATGTTTACATTTCAGACTTCCTAAAAGAGGCTAGCCGACCCCAGCTCTGCTGGAGCCAGAGTCAGGCACAGAATACACATTGTACATCTGATAGTGATAATGACGATAATAATACTAATAAAATACATTTTAACAACTATAACATCATATTCTGCAGTTTTATGAATTCGGTGATCAAATAGCTTTCCTGGACAGAACTTTGCCACCCTAACCACTGCCTTCTTTATAATGGCCGCAGCGCAGGCGGCAATATTGCCATGTGACATCAGAGGTGGTGTATTCTCACAGACTTACTATTGTTTGTTACTATTGGGAAACGCCGATCTAGACAATACATAGAGAAGGCCGTGCCCTAACAGTCCTTCGGAATTTCTATCTCTTATATGCCAGATATCCCGCCTCTGCAGTCGTCATGTTCAAATCAACAGTTACATCCTGAATCCGTCTTCTCTGTGATCTTCCTCTTCTTTCTTTTTTCACTCTAACCCTGTTTTGACTCACAGAGTCAGGATAAGAACATATTTCTAGAACGGGTTTTTATGTGCGCTTCATAAACAGTGTCTTTCGTCGCCTGCGTCATCTCTGAGTCCCACTCCTTCCATATTAGTCTTCTCCAACATTTCGTGTCTTTTTATATGCACAAAATACTTTAAATTTGGCGGTCTCTGTGGCTAAGCCCTTTGCCTTGCGAGTCGAAGGTCGTGAGTTCCAATCCGGACAACGGTGTTCTGTTCACGAGTGCAGTTTTTTCCAGATACCCCTAGGATTGTTGCTGGAGCTACGGAGTTCGTGCCATTTCTGCGGAGATGGACCGAGCCATATGGGATGCAATTAAGAAAATCCTTCGGCTTAAAAACCCTTTAAACTTCAAATTTATCAATTTTATTTGTAGCATCAGCCAGTTTTCTTTGATTTTGAGATCCTTCTGAATAGATCCATTTGCTCTCTTTTCTGTCCAGCATACACGGAGGAATCTTCTGTAACAGTTATATTCGAAAACACATATGTTTTTCACTGCCGTGTTAAATGTAAATGCTTCATACCCATACGTTGCCACTGAGAATTCATTAAAAAATGAAAATCGTGGCATATCTTTCACAGGACGTAACCATCAACCACAGTAAACGAGTCGTTGATTTTATAGGCACCACTTATACGTTCAGTAGGTTGACATTGCTTTCTGAAAGGTAAGGTCCCACGGAAGCGAATTTGCTTCCAAAGTTGCCCACCGTGGGGTTTGAGCCAGGTACGTTAGGGTTTGTGATATCATTACTAAAAAAATAGAGAATTCATTACTATAAAAAATTCAGTTTCTAAAGCGACCTGGTACTATTTATTATACCCGCTATATCACTATCACCATATACAAGAGTCTTCCAGTCGCGCATTTGACTCATCAGTCATTCACACTTATCCCTCCCTCATTCCTTCGAGTAATTGTTGTTATCTATTGAATGAGCAAAGTGGTTTCATGTATCACTCGTGATGGATGAGTAATCACACACTATGTGTTATTGCTCTGACGCTTTCAACTAGCTGAAATGGAGCACGCACATATGAGAGGATATCCCTAGTGTACGTACGTAAATTATAGTACATTTAAAAAAGATAGCAGTAGAGCACTCATCGAATATGATCTAGTGTACGTCGTGTCATGTGAGACTTTTCTAGATTCGGGTCCAAACTAAAAAAAACTTAGCGGGCCAGACTGAAAACAATGATGCATAATGCACTTGAGTCTGTAATATTAATAGAACAGTGTGTGGTGATGGGGGCAAGTGGCAACAAATACTTGGCAAGCCGAGGGCTGCAGTGCCTGGACTAATTAATAGTTCTCGCATATAAAACCAACTCGCCATTCTAGCACGCACTTTGTCTTCGCACTCCCTACATAATAATCGTCAGTCCTCATATATAATCTGAAATAAAACGTGTACTTTGAAATACGAGTGACCAGTATTTTGAATGTTAATGATCAAGGACACAAAATGGACTCCGTTTGTTAAAATAATTTAACAAATACGTTATTTATGTGTTCAGTGAGTCGATTTAAAGTAACTATAATGTTTTATGTGAAAAGGTAATTATTAATTTTAAACTGCATTGTGGAGCTTTGAAAAATCTGGAACTGTTATATAAATTCGAGCGGAAGTAGGAAGCAGCAAGAGAGTTTACTGACGACGGCAAAACAAACCGAACATTTGCCTGACAACAATTATGGCAGATGCACTGATAAGCGGTAGAATGAATTTTCTAATGCTTGTCGCATGTTTTGCAGGAGCTTATACGGCAAGTACGTTATAAATGTATACAACTGTAGTTAAGGACTGAGTGGTCATAGCTAGACTTAAGGTTTTATTATTCAACTAAATGGTGTTAGTATAGTTGTCAGTTAAACAATAAATAACGTTTATGATAAGAAGCAAGGCTAAGGATTGTACCCAGAAATCAATCAATTTTTGCTTAATCATTGTATGGATTAATAGTTAATGCTGCCAGATATCAACGTCGCATTGACTTGACGCCATTTTGATCTTGAATTGAAAATTAAAATAATGCATAACATTAATCTCATATGTAAATCTACTCCAAAAAAATGCCTGTGGCCATTTCGTGACCTGCCTAGTATAATTATAATTTCAAGATATTTATTATATAAAAAGAGTTATAAGCAAAGAGATGTAAGATAATCAGATACTCATCATAAAATGATACTGAATCATGATCCCCATCAACAATAATGCTTTATAAAGACTACTATGTGTGTTAATTATGAAAACAATGGTCAATAGTTCTAATTCATAATTGATCAAATTTGTTAGTAAACTATTGAGTGCTGAGAATTATTTGGTTTTTCTAGCCATCTTGGCAGTTTATATAGCTTTCAACTTAGTAAAATCACTTTTCTTTTATTCTTCAGCTATCTTTTGCTCATTGTTCACTCGTATCTTCCTCCTGTCTTGCAGATTGTAGCTCTAATGAAACATTTTCAGCTCAGTCTGCAAGATCTCTTTGTAAAAAAAAAGCACCGGCTAATTTAAGTGATTTTGATATGTCTTTATTTATTATATGGAAGAGACTTCTTGAAAAGTGTACTAGAAAAGAAGAAATATATGGCAGTGATTAATCCTTTGGACCCTGGCCACATGTACCCTAAAAACACTGCGCCTGAGCAAAAACAACACATATCAGAGTGATATTAAAAACAAGAGAATTTAGCACAACTAAGTACTCTAAAATTTGTTATTGACTTACCCATCATCTCTGTTATTTCTGCTTATTTTATATTTGCAGGATACCAAACTATATTACATTCACTGGGTATATTATGGGAGTTATGCCCCTAAAAAACTCTCTGGTAATATAGCTTGTTCTCCAGATTGAACATATATGGCTTGAACATCGATTGATTAAAACTATTCTTTGTTGTCTAAATGATTGTCTGATTCACTTTCGATATCCATATCAGAATAATCACATACGAAGTCTAATTCACTTTCAGAATCATCCAAAACAAGTTTAACATCGTGCTCTGTTATCTTTTTAAAATGAGTAAAACAATTTGAGCACAAGTGACGAAGAGAAAAGAGCAGGCCCAGTAGGTGGACGAGGGTACAAGCAGAAATTGGCGAAGGGCACCCAAACAAACGAGAGGTGTACAAAACGTTGGCGAGCCTCGAAGATGGGGTTCCCATCCAGAGAACAAAAACCGTGTTTCCCTTCGCAGAGAACCACTACTGCCTTGTAGTTCGATCGGGGACAATCAAAGAACCTATCTCTAACAAACAGCTATCACATAATCAGCATGCAAAACACCACCGGGAAACTTCTGGAAAAAGTTATAGCTAATAAAATCACGTATGAAATTGAACAAGAAGTCATACTACCATCCACGCGGAGAGGTTACTGCTAGAGCGAAAGGAAAACTCATCAAAGAGATAAGTGGCACATATACGACAACTATCAGCAGCATGACTATGGAGGTCATGGTGGTGACAAAATCCATGGCGTGGCTACAGACTCATACATTCACTCATGCATGCTCAGCGACTCTATGAGCATGATACAAAAGATCAAGACCGGTTATGTATGAAGGCAGTGGATGCAATTAATACAAAACTCGACAATCCAGGCACTTACCTTCATCTTTGTCCCGGGTCATGCTGGGGTGAAGGCAATGAGAGAGTAGATGCACTGGCGGGCAAAGCCACGATTGAGAATAGGTCTTCTATGGACAAAAGCGACATCATCAACGCTCTCAGAGAAAACATATGCTCCAAAGATTTCAACGAAGAAGATAAA
This sequence comes from Arion vulgaris, assembly GCA_020796225.1. Lineage (NCBI taxonomy): Eukaryota > Metazoa > Mollusca > Gastropoda > Stylommatophora > Arionidae > Arion > Arion vulgaris. Next base: position 34,908,290 of record CM036768.1, on the reverse strand, counting down.
GAGTATTCTCTATCACGGTTGCGCAGGTTGTGAATACCGATAGGTGCGGCAAGACGGGAAAACCACAAGAGAAAACCCAGTAGATACATCAATAAACACAGAACAGGAGTTGTTTGCCTAAACACACTGAGATACATGTTAGGAGGAGATCGGAGCAATTATGGACATGTCCGCTGTGCAATGAAGATGATCCTCAAATGAACAAGAAGTGTTGGGAGGGGAATGTAGTGATCTTGTGTGTGCTTGCTCTAATGCACTTTGTAACCTGATATTCATTTCCTTACAGCTGTTCTTGATGCTGTCGTCCATCTTTCGCATGGTCTTCCTCTTGCTCTGTACTCGTTATACTTTTTCAGTGTGGCGCTCTGTGATACCAGGACATTCTTGTCAGGTGTCATAACCACTATACCTCTTTGTATGAAAATAGGATCTTTATTTACTTTTTTCTTCATACTACAGCATGTGTTGATATTGAATATTTTCAGATATACAGATAAATTCTGGAGCCACAAATTTGCTGGTTGGGTTAGGAAATGAAATGATACTGGAATGTTTTGTCACAAGTGACCAGTCATTACTTACACCCAGTCTTACATGGATATATAATACAACGGTAGTTCAATTTCCAGTGTAAGTGTGTATGTTTATTTGCTGCTATGAAAAATGTCCCATATTGGTTGAGAGGTTGGTGAATTTGTCTACCTTGGCAGTAAGATCGGCCAATCAGGAGGTACAGATGAGGATATTAATGCCACGATTAGAAAAATCAATAAGCCTTTGCACACCTGCAGACAGTGTGGATATCGCATTTCCACTAAAACAAGCTCAGGATCTTCAGCTCAAATGTGAGATCTGTGTTGCTGTATGGTTTGGAAACATGGCAAGTCACCAAGTCAAATACAAATAAAATTCAGACCTTTGTCAATACAGACCTGGAGACAGTCTTCTTGAGGATTTGAAGGAGGCTAGACTATCCATGGAAGCCATAAATAAAACAGTCAGAGACTGGGACAAGTGGTGAACAACTGTTAATACCTTATGCTCCACAAGGAGCGAAGAGGAATAAGAATACAAAATGTATCTCTTTCATACATAGAGACACGAAGAATATATAAATATAATTATTTTTTAGTTATTTAAATGAATAAAGTAGTTAAAGTTTTTAACTTTTCCTTTAACAACTAAAAACAGATAGTTTTTCTTTTTTATATTGATGAATAAATGAAGTAATATCACTTCCTGTACATTCTCACTCTCATGCCTTTTTAACCCCGATTGGGACATTTGCCCTCAACCAAGTCTTCCTATCTCTAGCTATCTTCTGCAGCTCCTCTTTATATTGTTGATCTCTGTTTTCAAATCTCATCTCCATGTATTTCTAGGCCTCTCTTTTGCTTACCCTGTGGGTTCCATAAAAGGACCCTACTTGTTATATCCTCCCTCTAATTTTCTCCTGGAATCTGTCTTGTTATCTCCATAAGTTCCTCATTTGTGATCCTATCATACCATATCAGTTCCTCTATTCTGTACAGACGTATTTTTTTAATTTGACTTGTTCATGGTTGGTTGGATTTTGTAGATACATTTTTCTACTGGATAGGGTAGCCAGCCGTACACCTAACCCTAGCTTAGTCGCATTTTATGACATGCCTTGTAGGTCAAAGTGTTACTATTCTTTGCTCCCCTTACATCCCCCGGCAACACACTGGCATCCTGTACATACACTTTGTGTGAATTTCAGAAGGAACCAAAATAACGGATCCAACAGTTTTCACAGCTTCCTGACGATTGATAACTTCAGCAAAAGTTATGTTGGCACTTATACGTGTATGTACTCTGATGCTGGTGGACAAAGAAACAAATCATTTGTAGCATTGTCTTATGTGATAGGTAAGCTATTATATTTGTTGACACATTTTGCATCTTTGTAGACGAAAATGTGTTAGTTGTGCTCTGAAGACTTTCTTCTTTTGTCGTCACACTGCTACCGGGTTGTTGCCCAGCGTCATGGTTTTCTGTTTTTCTCTTACGCTGTTCTGGTGGCATGGGTTATTGTTATTTGTGCTCTTTGACAGGATTCTGCTATGTCATCTAACCATCTTTTTGTGGTCTTCCTCATGCCTTCTTTCCTGATGTTCTGTTGTAGAAGACTGTGGAGTTTGGATGCATTCTTATTAAGTGGCCAAACCACTTCATTCTTTGTTTCTCAATGTAATTCAAGCAAGGTTCTGTGCCAACTTTCATCTGAAGACTATATGGAAATTATATGGACTATGGAAATTACACAAGTGACTAGCAAGACATCCTTTCACTAGAGAGGAAAACAATACCAATATCTTTATATAAAGATCAATTAAAACTCATCAAAGACTTTACATACCTAGGGAGCATTTGTGCAGTAAATGGAAAAATAACTAACATAATTAAACATAGATGAAATAAAGCAAATAAAATCATAGGACAAATGGCACCAATTTTGAAATGCAAACATGTCATCATGAACACTAAAATAGTATTGCTCAACACAATATTTCTCCCCATATTATGCCATCAGTACGAAACATGGTAGCTGACTTTAAACGATAGAAGTAAACTAGTCACGACAGAGATGAAGTGTCTACGCAGAATGTTGGGCCTATCAAAAAGAGACCAGTTGAGCAATGAAGACATCAGGAAAAAAATGGGTACAACATCAGTACGGAACTTCATCAAGAAATAAAAAGTTTTTAAAAAAGGGGTTTAAAAACCGAAGGATTGACTTCATTGCACCGGGTTTTACCGCATACGGCTCAGTCCCTCTCCGCAGTAATGGCACGCCACCTGCCGGAGTATTGCACAAAGCACGAACTCCGTAGCTCCAGCAACAATCCTAGGGGTCTCTGGAAAAACTGCACTTGTGAACAGAATGGCACGGTCCGGACTCGAACCCACGACCTTCGACTCACAAGGCAAAGGCGTAACTACTTAACCACAGGAAAATAATAAGTTAAATGGTTCAGCCACATAAACAGATTACCAACAGACAGTGCACCTCAAAAATCAATGCTGCTCCAATACGGTGGATACAAAATCATCCACGCAAAGATAGACCTCAAAAATAACAGAGGTAGTGAAAAACACTTATTTATAAAGCTCACAAAAACCCACTTTGGAAATCTCTTTTTACTCTGACACATTGAGGCAAAACAGGATTAGAGAAAGAAAAAAAGAAGTGTTGAAGGAAGCAACGAATAGTAACACTGTAGCCTAACATGCAATGTGTAAGAGGTATCTTAAGTCAGCATCTGTAGCCTAAGTGATTGTGAGCTTGATCACAACAACACATGCCTAGAAAATCGACGACTCGTTTACTGTGGTTGATGACTATGTCTTGTAAAGGATATGCCATGATTTTTCATCTTACTGCAATCATATCTGTGTGTTGCAAGAGCCTTCAAGGGAAGTAAAGAATTGTTAAACTACAACCTATATGATCAACAAATAAACAGGGTACAGGTATTAAGAGCTTCTGAAAAAACAAATAGACATACACGGGACTCGAACCACTTACCCTAGTCCTTACAACACCAATCGCCTAGCCTAGCAATACAAGCGTTTTTATGAACACAACCAATGAGCCATTCTAAAAAAAATGACTCACAGGGAGTGTCTTTCTCAAACGCTCGTTATTTAACTAGACACAGAACAATCAGGTAGGGTTCGTTCCAACAATGTCTGCACAAACACATGCTATAAGCTTATTGTGCTTGTATATATTTGAGACGAGACAATATCATACATACACACATGTATACACATATAACAAACATGCATACATCATTTAAAGTAGCTTCAAATTTATTATAAGATGAGCTCTTAATACCTGTACCATGTTTATTTGTTGATCATATTCGTTACTTCCGTTGCTTCCTCTGGGGTTCTTGATAAAAACTCTGTGTGCTAAACTACAACCTACAAGACATCTTGTAAGAGGCAACTAATGTACGGTTCAACTTGGGGCTGGCTACCCAATCTGGTAACAATCTTTAGCTACAAAATTCAACCAACCATGAACATAAAAGCTGAAGAAGAGATTCTGGTGCTAGATAGGACATACCTTGGAAAAAACCAAAGAGTAATATAACAAGATAGGCCCTTCCCTGAAATCCTCAAGACAAATGAAGGAGAGGGTGGATTAAAAATACAGATTTGGAAGCAGAGGTTAATAATATATGGAAGGATATGCCTGAGATAGCTAAAGATAGAAAGACTTGGCATGAGTTGGTTGAGGGCATATGCCCTGACCGAGGTTAGAGATAGCTGAAGATAGAATGACTTAGCATACGTTGGTTGAGGGCATATGCCCTGACAGGGGTTAGAGATAGCTAAAGATAGAATGACATATCATGAGTTGGTTGAGGGCATATGCCCAGACCAAGGTTAGAGATAGCTAAAGATAGAAAGACTTAGTATGCATTGATTGAGGGCATATGTCCCAACCAGGATTAGAGATAGCTAAAGATAGAATGACTTAGCATGCGTTGATTGAGGGCATATGCCCCAAACAGGGATTAAAAAGACACAAAAGAGAGAAAGAGAATACTAGGTCTGCCATATACAGGAACATCTACTTTGAATATGATTTTGTGTTGCGAATCAGAAAACATATCCTTGACCATTCCGAACATAAATCATTTTTGTTTTGTTGATTTAAAACTACTGGACTTTGCTTTATTTTTTAATTAATCCTTTGCTAATACTATTCATCACAAAGCTGAGAATCTTTCAATAAAATGTGAAGTCAGTGTTTTTCTATGGTTCTGAAACATGGAGGACAACAAAAGAAACTGTCAGAAAACTACAGACTTTTGTAAATGGATGTTTACATAGAAACGAGGGACAGAGATGGTATGATAAGATTACGAATGAGGAACTCGGAGAAAGAACAAAATACATACCAGTGGAAACAGAGCTACGGAAGAGAAGCTGGCGATGGATAGAACACACATTGAGAAGGACGACTGGAAGCATTGTAAAATAGGCACTGTTTTGGAACCAGCAGGGAAGACCTAGAAATACCTGGAGAAGAGAGCTGGAGACTAATATTAAAAGGATAGGCAAGACAGGAAAAAAATTAGAAAGGATGACAAGAGAGAGGAAGGGCTGGAAGTAGTTTTTTGAAGACCTGTGCTCCATTGTGAGCTGAAAGGTGAAGAAGAAGCAGTGGCGGCTCATCATTAAGGGCCAGTGGGTCCAGGCCCCACCAAAAAAATGTGTAACGTGTATTTATTATTTTATAAATTAAAATACAACCTAACCTAAAACCATGATTTTTCTAAAAATGTGTGTCTGGCCCCACTAACAAAAATGAGCACAAGCCGCCACTGAGAAGAATACTATTCATGCTAGTTTGAATGAGGTCTACCTTATATTGTAACCGTATGGGTTTCATGCCTGTCTAATATATATAATTATTCTATTACCCTGCTGACTATCAACCTTCACGTTTGTCTGACCACACAACAATAAACTAACACGTGGTTCTGAATAGTTATCTATGGGAGAATCAAACAAGGTGGTTCTCCGTTTTTATTAAAACGACAATTCTACAAAATATTCACACAAATTCATACCTAAAACATTTCACTGTAATGCTAAATCAAATGACCCTGAAATACAATGATACAAACAAAACACACTCTTAACTAAATCTGTTCATTAATAAAGCGCCTCTGACTAACGTCTGGCAGACGATAAAGTTCTATCACAATGACTGGATCCCCTGTCCTGCACGTAGTTAACTTGGTAACCGCTGGGATAGGACAATCTGGCTGTCTTAGTTATCTTGGTTAACTGCTTTTCTGGTCAGCACGTGGCCGATGAGAATATACAGGAATATTCTTCAAACTGGCTGTCATATCTTCCACCAACTGATATGCACGTGGTAAATGAGAATATACGGGAATATTCTACAAACTGGCTGTTTTGGCTTTCTTCAAATGATATACACGTAGTAAATGAGAATATACCAGAATATTCTACAAACTTGCTGTCTTGGCTTTTATCAACTATCATCTACTGATTCACACGTGGCACATGGGAATACACTCAAAATTATTATTCACTCTACTACCGTATCGAATTCCTCACTGGGCGAACTACCTTGTTCCCCCCCTATCTGACGACAGACCGTCACTCCTTGCTAACTTCTCGGGTCCCCTCTGTGTAACTGCTGTGTAGCGCCTTTTTATGCACTTTTCCCCGGACTTGTATTGACCAATGGTCAGCTTGCTTCCGACATCCTTCGTCCAAGGGACTGTACTCCCCCTCTTTTTGAACCAGGTGATTTTTCGATTTCGTTTTTTGTTTGACTGAAACCAAAGGGACTTAATTTTGCGACTTGCCCTTCCACACCCTATTACAACATGCAAGTATCTGCTTGATATATGAATATGATTTTGTTAATACAAATCTTTCCCATTAGCATCATCATTATTTATAGCGGTCTCTCTGTGCACACATTGTGACTGATATTGATTTTGGCACACATTTTGTTGTGGTAGACAATGAACTGCCATTTGGGACAGCCTGAAGTGTCATTTTAGCATGGAAAACCCTTTTGTTTAATATTAATGACATTTACTGTCAGTTTTCAGTTATCCAGGGTGGGGAGAAGTTTCGTATATAATTCCACAACCGCAGTTAACACATAATGTGTTATTGAACATTACGTTAGTTATTGGATTCTTCCAAAAGGAGTTAATTCTTTTTAAAATATTTGTTGGTCTGCACCATAGATTCCTTTGTACGACATAAACTTTGTAACATCCCCCTTCCCTATTATCACAGTGTGTCAACACCCCCATATATATATATATATATATATATATATATATATATATATATATATATATTTATATAAAAATATATATTTCATATTTTCTGACATAGAAAATTGATATATATTTCTGTCAGCATGGTCAATTTTCAAATGATTATATGCACGAAATAGAAAATTAATGAAAAAAATGGATCGTGTAAAATGGGAATAAGAAGAATTAAAATTCAGAATTCAAATTTTTAATGATTATTCATACGCAAAATCGTGAAAAACTCTCCCCCAAATGATTCTGAACCCACTATCGCCACCCTGGAAGGCCAGTGCCCACTGGGGAGGGGCGGTACCGCCCACTTTGAGACACGCTGGTCTACACGCTCTGATATAACCAAAACAAGGTTTGTCCTTAGGTTGAAAGGGTGTGCCTTGGCTTATAGAGGCTTTAATCCTTTACATAACAATAAAAAAGGGTAGAATAAAGAAAACTGTTTTTTTCTTTTTTCGTCCGCTTTCAACTCAGACGAAGTTTCATCTCTGAAACTGATTTTGCGTGAAAATCCGTTTTTTCCAATTTCTTACAATGGCAGCAGGATGCACATTGTAAATTACTTACACTGGCAGCCTGTGCTCAATGTACTCGTAATTAGTATTCCCTCGCCATACAGGCAGATTTTCTCCGACTTCAGAGGTACTCACGTTATCGTCCTGAGTAAGACCAGGGGACTCGAACAAATGCCGGACAGTAGGTTCGAACCCGAGCTATGAGGCGTCTCACAGCTAGCAGGCCGAGCTATATCAATTACTCTAGGCAGTCCCCCAAAAAACTGTTGATACTGCCTGTAGTACCGCTTTTTAGAGCAGCTTAGGACAGATGGGACGAGAGCATAGCAGAATCCTGTCAACAAAAATATCTATCACCCAAACTACCACAACAGCGCATGACATAAACACAAAATCATGAGACTGGACAACAACCTGGTAGCAGCGTGACGACAAAAGAAGAAGAAGGTTAGGACTAACAACCCAAATCTATACAAAATGATTTGTTACAAAAACTGGAATACAAAAGTGCATAGTTATTAGCCTTTCCCTTGTTCCATATGACATAGGCAGAGGTCATAGCTCTCCATGTCTCGCGGTTCGTTGCTATTTGTTTTAAGTCTTTAATGTTTACTAGGCCCATCGTTGAGCCTTCTCTGGTGATGGTTCTACGAAGAGTCTCTCTTGGTCTTCCTCGTTTTCTTTTTCCTCTGGTGTCCATATGAGGGATTGGTAAGGAGTTTTTCTCATCCATTCTAAGTGTGTGGCCGATGTAGTTCCAGTGGCGCTTTCTTATAAAATTTGATACATTTTCTTGCTTGGTCTCTTGTCTTATTTGTGTATTGGGTCTGAAATCTGACCATTTGAGGTTCAGTATTCTTCTAATACAAAAGTGGCATAGTGTTAATAGCCATTCTAACACTATGTTCCATTATGAATTCTGAATTCAAAACTCATTTTTGTTTTTGGATCCAGAAGCACTTGAGCTTTCAGCTCTTCGGTTTGGTGCCACGTACACTGTAAATATGGAGAACTTGTGGCTTTTCTGCCAGCCCGCAGAATTGAACAGCGCTCACAGGGGGCTTGTCACCCGTCATCCAACACACTACGAACATGCTGGGCAGGCATTCAAAACTAATATGACTGTTAGTGATACATTGCAGCCTTTTGCTCCATTGGATCTAAAAGAGTTGCAGGCCTTTGAACTTCCATTGGCATCTTAAAGTGTAGGAATTACTTCATTGCACAATTTGCCCATATGGCTCCTTCCTTGTTGGCATAAATGACATGCCATCTGTTTAGAGTGTTTGCACAAAGCCCGTAGCTCCAGTAAAACATCCTAGGAATCTCAATGTACATGTGACTTGGTCCAAATTCGAACACGCAACCTACCTGTTGCCTTGCAAGTCAGTTTGAGACAGCCAAAGGCTGGCGGAAAATCGAGCGATCGTGCGTAAACGCTGGCTAAAACCGGACACATCGCGAAGGATAAGCACCAGAGCTCGAAATGTCGCTAAAGATGTGATGAAACACGCCCATACTAAGGCTACATGATTTCTACATGAATAAGAATTTATGAGGAAATCTGGTACATCAGTCTGGGCAGTGATCCCGAGCAAGAGAGAACCCACAACCTTCAGAACAGCAGGCAAAGTCTTAGCTACTTTGCCATAGAGCCTCACATGTTCATTTTGAAATTGAGCAGTATTCAATTCCCACTGTGCTCAGTTCTTTAGTCTACCCAGCTGAAAATGTGTACCAGGAGTTAAGAGAAGGAGAGTAGAAATAAGAGTAACCTGCTGCCTTGCAGGTCGGCTGGGCACAGCCAAAGGCTGACGGAGGACGAACCCACTAAACGTTGGTTGAAATCGGACACATCGCCAAAGGACAAGCACCAGAGCTCCAAATGGTACTGAAGAAAGATGTGGCGTAAAAACGTTCTTGGCAAAGGCTTTTATATATCACAATAAGAATGATCAAAATGGCCGTAAAAGAACGATCAAGAGAAATAAGAGTTAAATTTGGAAACCTTCATGCGACGTCGGTTTGCAAGCCTGAGGTTATGAAGAGAAAGTGTGAATAGTTGAACACACACTTAGAAAACAACTGAACAATATAATGAGATATATGCTTGACTGAAAGCCACAGGGAAAGAGGGGAGGGAAGCGGAGCATTCAAGCGTCGCATTCAGCGTCATGGACATTGCTGATGAAGACGGCTCGGAACAGAGTTTGGTGTAGAGCAACAGTTGCAGTCTTATGTTTCACTGAGAATAAGAAAGTTTAGTAGTAGTAGTAGTAGTAGTGGATGTAGTAGTGGTAGTATTAGATATAGCAGTGGTAGTTGTAGTAGTGGTAGTAGTAGTGGTGGTAGTAGTAGATGTAGCGGTGGTAGTAGTAGTCGATGTAGCAGTGGTAATAGTAGTGGTAGTAGTCAATGTAGCAGTGGTAGGAGTAGTAGTAGATGTAGCAGTGGTGGTTGTAGTTGATATAGTAGTGGTAGGAGTAGTAGTATTAGATATTTCATCATTTCATAATCAAACCTATAAGGTCTCTATGGTGAATTCATTTGCCTTGCATTCTGTGGCATATCCGTTATCAAACTTTGCCATAAACCACCGTAAACGAGTCGTTGATTTTATATGCACCACTTATACGTTCAGTAGTTTGTCATTGCTTTCTAAACGGTGAGGTCTATTTTTTACTGTTCATAAAAATCCATGCCAAACAAATTTGCTTCCAAACTGCCTGCCACCGAGTTTGAACCAGTTATGATTGGGTTGTGATCGAGCTCACAACCGCTTAAGCTACATACACCCACCAGTCAATACTAGACCAACATAATCCAGCAATCATTTTCTGTTTTTGTTGAGCACACATACACACACAAATGTTGTTCATATTGATCTTTTAGAAACCAAAACAGATCCTGAATACTTTTATGGCAACCAGTCTGCAACTTTGAGGTGTGACGTGGAACTAGATGATGGAAAACCTGGAGAATTCCACGAGTGGCGGAAAAATGATTCACCTGTATCACAGCTTACAGATTCCTATAGATTCACAGTTGATAATGGAACTTTGAACATTAAATCTCCAAGTAAGTCATATATAATTCAGACTTGCAATAATCATCATCATGTGCTTTTGAATATAAGTTTTACAAAAGAGTCCTGTGTATGTCATGGACAGAGAAGAGAACAAATAGATCTATTCAGAAAGAACTCAAAATCAAAGAAAACTGGCTGATGCTACAAATAAGGAAGAAAATTGAGGTATTTTGGACATACAAAAAGACATGAAGGGCTGGAGAAGACCATCATGGAAGGAGACATACCGGCAAAAAGAAGAGAGGAAGGCCACAGAAAATGGATTCAGGATGCAACTGATGGTTTGAACATGACGACTGCAGAGGCAAGGATATCTGGCCTATGAGAGATAAAAATTCCGGAGGACTGTTGGGATGGCAAAGTTCTGCTCATGACAAGCTATTTGATGATGATGATGAATCATCAAATAGCTTGTCCTGAGCAGAACTTTGCTACCTCAACAATCCTTTAGAATCTCTCTAGACCTGTTCTGCTATCAGGCTGAAATAATTAATTACATTCTGAATCCATCTCTGTGGTCTTCCTCTTCTCTGCTTTGTCAGGATGCCTGCTTCCATGATGGTCTTCTCCAACCCTTCACATCATTTTTATGTCTAAAGTACTTCAGTTTTGTCCTTCTTATCGTAGCAATAATTTGTTTTCTTTGATTTTGAGTTCCTTCTGGGCGAATCTATGTTTCCTTCTCTGTTCATGGTATAAAAAGGACTGTTCTGTAAAACATATATTCAAAAGCACATGTATGCTTTTTCTACTGCTTTGTTAAATGTCCATGTTTCATATCTAGTATTACATTGCAACTGGGAATATGTTTGCAATCACATAGGTTTTCTTTAGTTTTTATAGTAAATTTTTTCTCTTTGAAATTTGAATTAACGTTGAATCCGGTGCCAGGGATACATCACACTGGCACCCCTGGGCATCATGTTGGACAGCGCATCCATAAAGTCTGCAAATACTACAAAACATTTTCATTTTTTTAGTATAGAATTATATGAATATGAAAGCTGCCACGCCTGAGTGGTTACCAGGGCCCAAATTTATGGTGTAAAGAATAGAACCACTGTTACCTGCCATGCATGTCGTAAGGGCGACTAAGGAGGTTTGGCTGAAATCGGATGCACATGTCCGCTAGGGAATGCTAACCGAAATAAATGCTTGCAGAAAACGGATGCACCAGGCCATAAGGCCCTTAACATGACGCAAGCGACCCTCACAATGAGGAATGGGATAACGGATTCTACGGTCACCAATCTGCCTCCGAGATTTAGCCACGCAGTAAGAATGTCAGATCACGAGGGTGGCCAAAACTTACTGCTGGATGAGGTTGGCACAAACGGGGAAGCAGAAATCATAGGAATAATATCCTACAGAGCTGCCCCCAGTTTGCAGACTTGAGAAGAAAGAGGTGGCCCACTTACACTAGCGTCCAAGACAAACTGTATGGTGTGGCTGATAATCCGAGACAGACGGCTGCCTTTATTAGAGTTTCTGAAATCCCAATCTAGTGAGAACGCAGAAGACAAACTGTATGGTGTGGCTGATAATCCGAGACAGATGGCTGCCTTTATTAGAGAATCAAATCCCAATCTAGTGAGAACGCAGAAGACAAACTGTATGGCGCGGTTGATAATCTGAGGCAGACGGCTGCCTTTATTAGAGTTTCTGAAATCCCAATCTAGTGAGAACGCAGAAGACAAACTGTATGGCACGGCTGATAATCTGAGGCAGACGGCTGCCTTTATTAGAGTTTCTGAAATCCCAATCTAGTGAGAACGCAGAAGACAAACTGTATGGCACGGCTGATAATCTGAGGCAGACGGCTGCCTTTATTAGAGTTTCTGAAATCCCAATCTAGTGAGAACGCAGAAGACAAACTGTATGGCGCGGCTGATAATCTGAGGCAGACGGCTGCCTTTATTAGAGTTTCTGAAATCCCAATCTAGTGAGAACGCAGAAGACAAACTGTATGGCATGGTTGATAATCTGAGGCAGATGGCTGCCTTTATTACAGAATCTGAAATCCCAATCTAGTGAGAACGTAGAAGAATAAAGCTGCCAATGTTAAACATTTTTGTTCTGAATTCTTTACAGTTCGAAAGGATGCAGGTCCATATGTGGCACGTTACAATGTGACTGGGGTGTTTGGTCCTCACTATGATTGTGAGGTCATCTACAGAGGTTAGCGCTGCTGTGTTTGTCATGTCTATTTATAATAATTTTTTCTGTTGGATATGTGTAGTGACATAAGTTCTGCATTTTTAATGGAACATAGTGTTGAATTTGTTTATAACTCTACGTCAATTTTTCAATGTAGTTTCTCTAACATAGATAGCGTTACAGATTTGGGTTGTTAGTGGTTTGGTCACGTAATAAGAATGCAACCAAACTCTTCTGTATACAGAGTTTACTACAGTAGAACATCAGAAAAAAAGGCAATAGGCAGACCACGAAAATATACCAACAACAAGACATAGTCACCAATATCAGCATAAGAAAGAAAGTTGGGACAGAACCTTGCTTGAATTACATTGAGAAACAAAGAATGAAGTGGTTCGGCCAGTTCATAAAGATGCAACCAAACTCTACTGTATACAGAGTCTTCTATAACAAAACACCATATAGAAGGCGAGAGGAAGACCATGATAAAGATGGATAAATGGCATTGCAAAATCCTGTCAGAAAGCAAAACTAACTATCACACAAGTCACTAGAGCAGCACAAGACAATCACAGAAAAACCATGACACTGCGCTTCAACCAGGTAAAAGTGTGATGACAAAAGAAGAAAAAGATACAAGCAGAACTTGATACCTGAAAGGCAAAATAAGAAGTGTGTAGCCTGTGAGACATAGGAACCATCAGCAGGCACATCCTATGACATTGCAAAAGACTGTCCACAGTGTTTTGATGTCATGTCAATAACCATTACCCTTGTTATTATTGTATGTTTCAGCTTTACCCTTAGTTCTTGTTGTATGTTTCAACTTTACCCTTAGTTCTTGTTGCATGTTTCAACTTTACCCTTAGTTCTTGTTGTATGTTTCAGCTTTACCCTTAGTTCTTGTTGTATGTTTCAGCTTTACCCTTAGTTCTTGTTGTATGTTTCAGCTTTACCCTTAGTTGTTGTATGTTTCAGCTTTACCCTTAGTTCTTGTATGTTTCAGCTTTACCCTTAGTTCTTGTATGTTTCAGCTTTACCCTTAGTTCTTGTATGTTTCAGCTTTACCCTTAGTTCTTGTTGTATGTTTCATCTTTACTCTTAGTTCTTGTATGTTTCATCTTTACCCTTAGTTCTTGTTGTATGTTTCAGCCTTAGTTCTTGTATGTTTCAACTTTACCCTTAGTTCTTGTTGTATGTTTCAGCCTTAGTTCTTGTGTTTCAACTTTACCCTTAGTTCTTGTATGTTTCAACTTTACCCTTAGTTCTTGTTGTATGTTTCAGCCTTAGTTCTTGTTGTATGTTTCAACTTTACCCTTAGTTCTTGTTGTATGTTTCAGCCTTAGTTCTTGTTGTATGTTTCAGCTTCACCCTTGGTTCTTGATATGGACAAGTCAAAAAATATTGTGGAAGATGATGAACTTGATCTGATCTGTGTGGTCAAAGGCTACCCCAATCCTAATGTTACATGGTTCAAGGATGATCAAGCTATCCAGCAAGATGGCCATATCCTGATCACTTATGATAATACTGAGAACATTCATTTGATCATCAAGTCAGTGGAACTCTCAGATGAAGGCAAATATACTTGTAAAGCTAGGGGTTATGATGGTATGGAAGATGCTAAATCAATCATCGTCCGAGTCAAAGGTCAGTGATATTATCAAGTACCGAGTCATTTTTTTAACGTCGGTCTTAGATCAAATACCAACTATTTTATTTTTTAACATTGGTCGCGGTTGATCTCCTACATTTATTTTAATGAGCAGAAGTAGTACAATGGTTACTGCCCTTTCTTCATATATGTATGGTTCTACATGTCTAACCTTGATCATGTATGCCAGGGGATTGTGTTCGAAGATCAGACTCTACAGTCGGCACTGCACACACCAGAGATGTGCGGCATCACATGTCTAAGACTGCTGTCATCATCACTTGCGATGGATGGCTATTATTATAATTATATCATTATTATTATGGTACCAGATTTGAAGCCCCTGGTCAGCCGCAGTATATTACAAGAAGGGTCCTTTCCTGGGACCTGCAGTGACAGCGAAAGAAGGGAGGCTGAGAAATACATGGAGACAGTATTTCTTTCTTTCTTTCTCGAATCCTGTATGCCTCACAGCGTCAGGTCAGGAAGAGATTTCTAAAACGGGCCCTAGTATGCGCTTTGTAAATAGTCTCTTTCGTCGCCTCTGTTATCTCTGAGATCCATCTTTTGCATGGCCGGCCTTTTGCTTTGTACCCATTGTATCGGAGCAGCATTGCTCTTTGAGGTGCACTGTCTGATGGTAATCTGCTTACGTGGCCGAACCATTTAATTTGTTGTTTCTTGATGAAGTCTAGTACTGATGGTGTACCCACTTTTTCCTGATGTCTTCATTTCTCAACCGGTCTCTTCTTATTACACCCAGCATTCTGCGTAAACACTTCATCTCTGTTGTGACTAGTTTTCTTCTATCGTTTGTTGTCAGCGTCCAGGTTTGGCACTGGTAACATAATGTGGGGAGAAAGATCGTGTTAAACATTGGTCTTTTTGTGTTCATGGTGACGTGTTTGCACAATCCTAAAATTGGCGCAATTTGTCCTATCATTTGATTTGATTTGTTGCATCTGTGTTGAATTTCATTAATTATTCTTCCGTTTGAATTTGGAGGTAGTATTTGGAGGCAGAAATCAACAATATAAAGAAGTGCTGGAGGGAGCTGCAGGAGATAGCTAGAGATAGGAAGACTTAGCATGAGTTGGTTGAGGGCTTATGTCCCAATCCTGGTTAAAAAAGCAAAGAGAGAGAGTCTGCCACAATAGTACAATGGTTAATACCCTTTCTTCATAGATGTATAGTCCCAGATTTAAAGACCCCCAATCAAAGTGGGATGTGTTCCAACCTCAACAGCTCTCAGTTTGATCCAGACTCAGTTATCTTCTAGAGAAGCTATTGGAACCAAAGATGGTCAGTGTGATGTTGAATACATTATATGTCAAAGATGACCAGTATGATGTTGAACACATCACCCTTCATGTCAAAGAGGACCATGGGATGTTGAACACATCACCCATCATATGTCAAAGATGACCATGGGATGTTGAACACATCATATGTCAATGGTGACCGTTGGATCTTTAACACATCATGTCAAAGATGACCGTGGGATGTTGAACAGATCACACATCATATGTCAAAGATGCCTGTGTAGTGCCGGGATCTGCAAGAGAAGCAAAGAATAGTACCACTGTGACTTGCAAGGCATGTCGTAAGAGGCAACTGATGTAGGACCTGGGAAGCTACCCTAGTAAATAAAGTGTCACAGAAATCGAATGTGCTGCCTACTTGTAGGTGCAGGACTGGCACAATGTACAATAGCTCTTAGGCTCAGATCACATACAAATCGCAAAGAGTGGTTTAACAAGTGGTCGATTGGAGCATTCAAGAAGAAATATCTCAAAGGTGGCCAGTGTGATGTTGAACACATCGCCTGATGGTGGAGCGATGATAGGGCGTGGCAAACGCAGGGGGGATTGGACCACCCAAGTGTGCAGGAAAACTGGAAAGCCAAGCAGAGGCTTGAATCCAGTGCAGCCTCGAAAATGGGGTCTCCATCCAGAGAACAATAATCGTGTTTCTCATCGCAGAGAACTACTACTGCCTTGTAGTTTGGTTGGGGACAATCAAAGGCTGGCGGAGCAAGCCGTACACAAAACTGTATGGCAGGCAAACCAAGTAGTCCAAAAAAAGAATAGTAACCTGGGCAGATGACGCTCAACACCCCGGGAGGGAAGATTGTCTAAGGGTGGCTACCCTAAAAGAAAATAGCAATCTGCTGCCTTGCAGGTCGGCTGGAGACAGCCAAAGGCTGACGAAGAGCGAACCCAGTAAACCCAGTAATACCGGACACATCGCTGAAGGATAAGCACCAGAGCTCCAAATGGCGCTGAAGATGTGACGAAACCCACCCATGTTAAGGCTGCATGAATCAGATTTCCACATGAATGATCGAGAGAGAAGAGAACATCACCCATCATATGTCAAAGGTGGCCGGTGAAGGAAGATTGAAGGGAGATGAGAGGAAGACAGCGAGGGATGATTTTAGACAACCTGACTTTATGGCATGGAACCATTACCAACACGAGACGACTACTATATTATGAGCAGATTAGAACAAGTTGTCATTCTGCGCCGTAGAACAGGAAACAATTGACTCCACAGTCACATGTATACAAAATACAAGATTGGCAATTCAGTCATGTGTACATGTGAACAGGCACATCAGACTGCAGAGCACATACTTCAAGACTGTCCCAAATATGATATACTGAGGCAAACTCATTGGCCTAATGAAACAACACTTGACAGATAACTACACAGACATCTGTGTGAGCTACAAAAGACAGTGATGTTTAAACAAGAGACGACGTTGAATATATCAACAACATTTGAAGCAAATGAAAGGAAGGAAAGATGACATGGAAGAGTGTCAATATCTGAATTAATAGCAAATATCAGGGACTGAGATTTATGGAGATCATTTATGTCTACGCCAGCCGGCACGACACCTGATGATGAAATTTATATTCAACAAACAAGCTACATGAATTAATGAAAATTGTGGCATATCCTTTACAGGACGTAGTCATCAACTACAGTAAACAGGTAGTCAATTTTCTAGGCACCACTTCTTCTGCGACCGCCTGCTGTAACTTCAGGGGGTTGTCATGGCACTTGGTATTGCACTTCTGACTGATTTTTGCATGAGGCCTGCTTACCATTTGACTGGTTTCCCTCACCATAAAAACGAGCCTTTGCCGTCTTCAAAGGTACAGGCACCACTTATAAGTTTAGTAGTTTGCCACCTCGTACATAACTAAATAACCTCTGATTGAATAAACACTTTGAGTGAATATTTCTTAACAGAAGACATGTATGTTATAATCTACAGACCGTCTGAACTGGCTATGGCCTGTAATTGGTATCATCTGTGAGGCTATTGTGCTGGCCATCGTCATCTTTATATGCAGCAAGGTCAAGAAAGATCGTGATGAAATAACTCCAACAGAAAGGTGAGACTACAATACAAATTATTAAGTAACTGAGACTTTTACAAGAAAATTGTGTGTATGTATGTATATATATTTTTTTTTCCGATCCAGAAGCACTTGAACTTTTCAGCTCTTCAGCTCGGTGCCATGGACATCGTTCGTAACCCTTCGGTTCGGTGCCACGAACACCGTAAATCTGGGGAATCTGTGGCTTTTTCTGCCATCCGTGAAATTGAACCCGCACACACAGAGGGATAGTCACCCGTAGTCCAACGTGCTACGAACACGCTGGGCAGACGGGCATAAATATATATATATCTATATATAGAGTGTATATGTAGTATGTATATATGTATATACATACATATATAAGAACTCGATGAAATCCTTTTGCATAGATGTCAACAACTGGGAGAATGTTGCTCAAGACAGATCAGCCTGGCGCACACTTCTTCGACACAGTTCTTCGGCCTGTGTGGCAGGTAGAACAGCACGGATGGAGCAAAAACGTCAAAATAGAAAGGAACTCCCAAGTGCAAGTATACCTTGCCCACACTGTACAAGAACATTTCAAGCCCACATCGGACTCGCTATTCATCTGCGCACACACAGACAAACATAACGCAACTACATTTGTTTGGATGAAAATTGTGGTCATCATCACCCATGATGGACGAGCATCATCACCCGTGATGGACGAGCATCATCACCCGTGATGGACGAGCACCATCACCCGTGATGGACGAGCACCATCACCCGTGATGGACGAGCACCATCACCCGTGATGGACGAGCACCATCACCCATGATGTACGAGCATCATCATCATTATATATATATATAAATATATATTTTCCCAACCTAGATACAACGCGCATTGTATTTCTATATTTTGGTCTCAAGGTAGCAAAATAAGAACTAGATCCATCCTTTTGTTCACTTGATTCATTGATTAATAGGAACATCATCATTGCACTTCGGTGAGTAACCATGTGTGCTACCGATCTCTTCCTAGTCCGTTCAACCTGGCGAACATAGGGTGGGAATTTAGCCGTTGCAATTTTTCAGACAATATCAAAACTTTCCTGTCCTTTCGGTCTGACATTGGTTGGATGCCTGTGATTGTTTCCATCACCTTGATGGGCGTGGACTTCATGGCACCTGTGATAATGCGTACTGCACAGCTCTGACTGCTGCTCACTTTTGCGAATTGCTTGTTGGATGCACTGCTCCATGCTGCAATACCGTACTTCAGGGCCGGTCGCACTCTTCCAGAGTAGAGTGTTTTGAGGATTTTGGTGTTTGCTCCCCACGTGGAGCCTGCGAGTTTGCATATCATGTTGAGCCTTTTGTCGCGTTTTTGTCATAGCATTGTCTATTTGGGGACACCATGTCAGCCTTCGGTCGAGTGTGGCTCCCAGGTACGTTGGGGTTTTGCTTTCCGGAAGGTCTTGCCCATTGACTTTAATCTTGATTCTGTAGTTCTGGTTATTCTGCGAGAACACTGTGTATGTGGACTTTGATGCATTAATGTTCATGCTCCACTTTTCTGACCAGACTTCCAGCTTATTTAGCATATCTTGCAGTCGATTTGTTGCTATGTCATTTACAAAGATTAGGAAGAGAGTTGGTGAGAGTACTCCACCTTGGGGGACTCCTTGCTCTAGTATGCACTTCATGCTTGTGTACCCTGAACTTGAACCCTTGCTGTTCTGTTCTCTAGGTATCTATCAAGTCATTTGTACATTCTTCCCTTTATACCAAGGGTAAGGACTTTCAGTTTTAGCCCCTCTTTCCAGACTGTGTCGAATGCCTTCTCCATGTCTACCAAAACTGCCAGTGTCTGCTTCTTTTCCTGGAAACCATCCTCGATTTCCTGGGCGATATAGGTTACCTGATAATTGGTAGATCGGTACTTCCGGAAGCCTCCCTGTTGTTCCATACTTTACCACCCTAACAGTCCTCCAGAATTTATCTATCTCATAGGCCAGATGTCCTGCCTCTGCAGCTGTCATGTTCAACCCATCCTTACTAAAATATTACATCATAATAATTTTTTTCTTCCATTTTCAGACCAAAGGGAAAGAAATCTAGCCACAACAGAGATCAACAAAAGAATCAGTAATAATGAAAACTACTTTACTTTTGCACACAAAAATCAACCAGTAAAAACATTAATTGTTGTTAGCAAAAACAAAATGAAATTCTAGTAGATAACGTGTATAGAACGAGAAGTATCATCAGACATTGTTGCAAAATTCACAATCTGTTACATCTAAAATTCAAATATCTTATCTGTGTATTAGATTTGATAATGGTTATGTTTCAAAAGTGATAATAGTTACATTTTCGGACTAAACTTTGAGCATTTTGGCTAAGATCAAAGTGTAGTCCCCACTTGATCGAGGCCAAAGGGTCGGAGCCTTCATTAAAGACAAAATAAAACCACTTAAATGAAATCAGAGCGTTCTCATTCAAAGAATGTTGACTCTCTGAGTTTTACACATTTTCACGTTCACTTATACTGGGTGCACTTGTTGTGGCACATCCATTCGTGCACACACAAAAAACCAAAGTGTAGTGCTCACTTGATCGCGGTCAAAGGGAGGGGGCCTTCATAGAGCCAATAGTCAACTAAATATATTTTTAAAAATTTGAGTAGCTCTCATTCGAAAAAAAAAATACAATGAGTTTTTACAAGTTCAACTATAACTTGGCCCACCTGTCAGCCTTCCTCCCCCCCACCCAAATTTAATTTAAAGGTGGAATATTTTGACTAAAATTATATCAGAACAAATATAAATTATTATTATTCAAATAGATTTTTGTTGAAAGAAAGAAATGTCTAGTCATTTTGATGATACCAGAATTTTATTGTTATTACTAAGTATGATATCATGTTGGCAGAGTGTTGGTTAATATTACGCTACAGATTACAATGGCTAACATATGCAGACTATTTTGAAGAATAACTTGTGCAATAAGTAGAAAAGACTGCAATTAGCAACTTAATAAACACAGCTGAACACTACACATCTATCATAGCTGCTGGAGCGCATTATGCTCAAGTCAATCATAATAGATAACGGAAGAGATGATATGTAATGGTGGTGAATCTATAACCCTAACCAGACTATAAGAATTCTAAGTCAAATGGGGTGTAGCTAGACGAGCACTACACTGGTAGTCAAAGAAGAATAGTAAACCACTAAAAGACCGGTATTGCTAGTCGACACACGCTGAGAGACATACTGAGAATATCAGAGCACTTATGAACTAATTGGTTCAATGTGCAGTGATGATGACTAGACTAAACTAGAACTGGTATCCTTAGTCACCACATGGTGAGAGACATACTGAGAAGATCAGAGCACTTATGAACTAAGTTAGTTTGTGTGCAGTGATGATGATCCGATGACTAGACTAAACTAGAACTAGTATCCTTAGTCACCACATGGTGAGAGACATACTGAGATCAGAGCACTTATGAACTAATTGATTTGATGTGCAGTGATGATGAGCCGATGACTAGACTAAACTAGAACTAGTATCCTTAGTCACCACATGGTGAGAGACATACTGAGAAGATCAGAGCATTTATGAACTAATTAGTTTGATGTGCAGTGATGATGATCCGATGACTAGACTAAACTAGAACTAGTATCCTTAGTCACCACATGGTAGAGAATACTGAAGATCAGAGCACTTATGAACTAATTGGTTTGATGTGCAGTGATGATGACCGATGACTAGACTAAACTAGATCCAGTTTCCTTAGTCATCACATGGTGAGAGACATACTGAGAAGATCAGAGCACTTATGAACTAACTAATTGGTTCGATGAGCGGTGATGATGAGCCGATGACTAGACTGATAAAGGATACGACTACTACAACAAATTTATTTATTTTTAATAATATTTACAGCAAGGTTTATTTCTTAAAATAAAATATATTTGTTTTGTTTACGACTTTATTAACTCCTGTTATACACACACTAAATCCACATTTTTTGCAAGCTGTATTTTAGGGAAGAAAATTAATAGAGGGTGCTCTTACCAAATTTGCTAAAAGTTTTTTATATTAAACACCACAGCACCATTTTGTGTATGAAAATGTGCAGAGTTTAAAGCTCTATTTGATCAATTATATGTTCTATTCTAAAAAGAATATCATGGACAGAGAAGAGAACAAATAGATCTATCCAGAAAGAAACCAAAATCAAAGAAAACTGGCTGCTGCTACAAATAAGAAAATTAAAATATTTTGGACATAAAGAGACACAAAGAACTGGAGAAGACCTGACCATCATGGAAGGAGGCATCCCAGCAAAGAAGAGAAGAGGAAGACTATGGAGAAGATGGATTCAGGATGTAACTGATGGTTTGAGCATGACAGTTGCAAGGGTAGGTGATCTAGTCTTCAAAAGAGAGAAATTCCGAAGGACTGTTATGGTGGCAAAGTTCTTCTCAGGACAAGCTATTTGATGATGATGGTGATGAGGATTTGATAAATGATATGTTCTATCCTAGAACATATTATACACGAATAGGATCAAATTGATGTTGGGAATAATTTTGCTTCTATTAAAATATTTGGTTTGTGAGGTGGCTTAACAGAAAATTGGTGCAGCCAGAATGGATTGTCAGATGGCTTGTCATATTGTACGAGTTAAAATGTGAAAAATGTTTTCAATCAAAAGCTATTTCAAAAACAGATTTCATCAATGGCATCCAAAACATTACTTTTTACTAGTCAGATTTGATATTACTTTTTATCAAAACCACAATCGATCACAGATATATAAATATTACATTTTATCACAACAGAATTAATCAAAGATATCCAAATATTACTTTTTATCAAAACACAGAATTGATCAAAGATATACAAATATTACTTTTTATCAAAACACAGATTAATCAAAGATATTCAAATATTACTTTGTATCAAAACACTGAATTAATCAATGATATCCAAATATTACTTTTTGTCAAAACCTGAATTAATCAAAGATATCCAAATATTACTTTTTGTCAAAACCTGAATTAATCAAAGATATCTAAATATTACTTTTTGTCAAAACCTGAATTAATCAAAGATATCCAAATATTACTTTTTGTCAAAACCTGAATTAATCAAAGATATCCAAATATTACTTTTTGTCAAAACCTGAATTAATCAAAGATATCCAAATATTACTTTTTGTCAAAACCTGAATTAATCAAAGATATCCAAATATTACTTTTTGTCAAAACCTGAATTAATCAAAGATATCCAAATATTACTTTTTGTCAAAACCTGAATTAATCAAAGATATCCAAATATTACTTTCTATTTGGCAGATCAAACATTTTGCTTTACTCCTTTCACTCCATAATTTTTTTTTACCTCTAAATGCACTCTTATTGCAATGTATACTGTGTTAGCCATTATACTGGTTTCACGTCATAATAAAAAGTACCCCGGGTCAGTATATCGGCTCAGAAGCGCTTAGGGGTTAATATCAAATTCTTTACACTCTTTTTTTTACGGTATTCAAATATTTCCACATTTTTACATATATTTTGAAAGGTCATTCTTTTATTTGACCATAGCAGATCAAAACTTGTCATGTGGTTATAGTGATAAAAACCACTTCAATAAATTGCATTGCAACTTTAACACATTAACTACCAAATGTTGCAGCATGCATCAACATATCTATCCCGTTTCACCGTGTGCCGCACACTGCGATGCAAATTTTTTAAATTATCAAATTTGTTCTAAATATGTGTCAACTCATTCTGATCATTACCAGTTCTTGATATATTTTTTTTTTCACACTCTGTTAGCTCGTGATAAAAGTACATTTGTCTCGAAAATTATGTATAATTCATAACATAAGAAAAACCGCAACTTAATTTCTAAATGCATCTGCGGAGTTTTAAAAAAGTTGACCAAAAATTAGTTCAGCCACAGTATGTTTTTCATTGTGGTAGTTAATATGTTAAGAGTAGAATGCAATGTGTGTATTTTTTCCAGCTATGTAATTTTGCTTTACCACTTTAATATCATTGAATGCAGTTATATTGGTTTGTGGTTAAAGAGTTAAGCTTTCATATATTAAGACATGTCCTTGAGACCTGTGTCATTTTAATTATATCAAAGCATATTTGCTCTGTGGCATAAAAGGTTAGGTGCTCCCTCGTGGAGTCAAGATATTTTTCCAGAGATCCCTGATCTCAGTGTAGGTGAGATCAAGTCCCTAGTCCTGTCGGAGACAGACGATAAAACGTAGGTTCCGTGTTCAGATTGAGCACATAATAGAAAGCTTGGCAGTTCAAAAATCGAGAAGAGCAGCAGGCTGGAAAGCCACTGTCATGTCAAAATTCATTAGAAATATTTATACAATAAAATTCCTACAAAATATTTTCACCAGTCACTAAACTACATTGTTGAACCCTTGTCGGTGCTACAGAGTTTGTATACTGCTGCTAAGATCTTTCTGTGTAAGAAAGAGATTGAAACACACATAGTTATTCGTTGAAGTGCAATGATGATGGTCCAATCAATCATATTTGATATTATAATAAAAATATCCTGAAGCTTTTCTTATCCTGATGATGTGATGCAAAACAGAATTCGAGAAATGAAGAAAATAAAAATGCCATAACGATATGAACTTTTGATCATCTCTGAAAAGTATCTAGTCAGGATCGTAGCTTACATGGATACTTCAAAATACCCGAACAAAAATGTGCAAAATAATTCATTGTAAATACATTTTGTAACTTTTGGTAATAATTCTGTTTTATGCATGTTTATTTTTTGCATGGTGGTAATTTGGTTAATTATATTCATTGGGACATTCCTGTACGGAATCTTTATTGCATTATTTATTTACTTTCGTGTAAAAATATTTTTATGCAGAAATTTTCACTTGTAATTATTTGTTGTATATGCAGCAGGATATTAGAATATTTGTTTTATAATTGCAATCTCATATAGCGTTTCAAATGTTTTTTGTTTGTTTGTTTTATTGCTTGTCAAGAATTTTGTATTCATGGGAAGTACAGTATCACATGATGGTCATTTGGAAAAGGACATCATTGGAAAAAGAAAGAAAGCAATTCAAACTTTTGCCAAGCTCAACAAAATCTGAAACGCCACAGGATTGAATCTTAAAACAAAACTTTAAATATATAGTTCGAGTTCATAGACGCGATAGAGACATATATAGAGTTCGAATCCATGCTGCTATATTCTGTCACGAGTGCATTTTTTCAGAGACACCTAAGATTGTTGCAGGAGCTACAGATTCCGTGCGATTTTTGCAGAGAGGGACCAAGCCATATGATGTAAAACCAGTTGCAATGAAGTCAATCCTTCAGCTTAGACATAGAGCTGCAACTTATCATCAACATTTGTATTCGTTTTTCAATTTAACATTTCTATTGAAACATGCTGCTGAATTGTTCTTAACAATATGTCAGTTTTTCATTGCAGTTTCTGTAACAAATTCATGTTTATAAATTTGGGTCGTTACTTGTAACCGAACCCCCCCCTTTTTTTAAACTTTCGTCCGCTTTCAACTCAGACGAAGTTTCATATCTGAAACTGATTTTTGCGTGAAAATCCGTTTTCCAATTTCTTACAATGGCAGCAGCGTGCACATTGTAAATTACTTTACACTGGCAGCCGTGTGCTCAATGTACTCGTAATTAGTATTCCTCGCCATACAGGCAGATTTTCTCCGACTTCAGAGGTACTCACGTTATCGTCCTGAGTAAGACCAGGGACTCGAACAAATGCCGGACAGTAAGTTCGAACCCGAGCTATGAGGCGTCTCACAGCTAGCAGGCCGAGCTACTATCAACTACTCTAGGCAGTCCCCACCGAACCCCTGATAACCTAGGGAATGTTGTCCAGTAGAACACTTGTTTTGGTTACTTATAGGATTTTGCTAGCATAAAACCCCACTTTATAGTACCGCTTCTCCTTTACTAAGAGATTTAAATTACAAGTACCTCTGTTGAAGTAAGGCTTGCCTGAATTGCTGAGGACACCGGTGATAAGGAAAGTAAATCTTTGTGCAAAAATCATTCGGCAAAGCAAGCATGAATTCATAGCGGAT
This sequence comes from Arion vulgaris, assembly GCA_020796225.1. NCBI lineage: Eukaryota > Metazoa > Mollusca > Gastropoda > Stylommatophora > Arionidae > Arion > Arion vulgaris. Next base: position 34,882,512 of record CM036768.1, on the reverse strand, counting down.
GGAAAAAAAAATCGATGCTTTTTTTAACTTTTAATAATTATTTGTATTTGCATATCTTCTTTATGACAGTTTTTACACCAATTATTATACAGTAGTGAATGCTGGAAGAAGTAATGTACTGGGAGTGCTATTATACAGTACTGAATGCTGGAAAATGACCCAACACATAATACACAAGTTGGAGACATTTCAGAATAAATATTTAAGAAGAATCCTGCAAATTTTCTGGCCAAATATCATAACAAATGAGAAGCTTTTGAATTGAACAAACTGTGCATCTTTGGAGACCATCATTAAAAGATGAAGGTGGATTGGACATGTATGTCGTATGCCAGTGGGGGCATTAGATAGGACAGCTCTCAGATGGACAGCAGATGGAAAGAGAAGACCTGGACGTCCAAAGAAAACATGGAGAAAAGCTGTGGAGAGAGCTGAAGGAGTGTGGCCTGACACGGGAGACAGTTGGTAGAAAGACAGCAGAACGGTGACAATGGAAGTCTCTTGTGGAAGCTGTATGTGTCAATCGGGACACAAAGAGGATATAGATCTTGTTTACTATTCATGTGCTAGGTTCGTTTCTGTCTGTTTTATTATTGTGCATATATATATATATATATATATATATATATATATATATATATATATATATATATATATATATATATATATTACTAAATGGTCCTTTTTGAACAATACCTTATTGCAATATTTCAGATGTACAAATATTTACAATTAATTTAAAACTAAACTTCTTGCTTAGTATCATGTTTTAAACTTGTATGTGTTTGAGGGAACATTCCTTGGGGCACGCATTAGCAGATGTATTTGTCAATTTTGTAATATGTTCTGTACATTCTACTGAGCTGAAATTTGATATTTTGTAATATTTCATAAGATACTTTAATCTATCAGATTTTGAGAAACTACTGATATCCTCCGTGTATGGAAGTCAAAGGAGATCAAAATAAGCACAAAGCTTAGAATCTTTCAATCAAATGTGAAGTCAGTGCTGTATTATTGCTCATGGAGGACAACAGAAATAAACCACCAGAAAACTACAGACCTTCGTAAATAGATCTTTACATAGAATATAGGGACTGAGATGGTATGATAAGATTATGATTGATGAACTCAGAGAAAGAACTAAACAGATACCAGTGGAAAAAGAGCTAAGGAAGAGACGTTGGTGATGGATAGGACACACATTGAGAAGACTGACCGGAAGCATTGCAAAACAGGCACTGTTTTGGAACCTGCAGGGAAGAGGAGTAGGAAGGCCTAGAAATACCTGAAGAAGAGTGCTGGAGACTGATATTAATAGGATAGGCAAGATGTGGAAAGAATTGAAAGGAACTCTAAGAGAGGAAGAGCTGGAAGAAGTTTGATGAAGACCTGTGCTCCGTTGGGAGTTGAAATGGTAGAAGGCAACTGATCTCATGAAAATTGTTCAAATGTAAGCTTTAATTTTTTTGGACCACCATTTTAATGGTTTATCTTTACCGTATGAAGTTATTTGTTTATGTTTGTATCAACCAAGTTAACAACTTTGTGATCTGTCTGGTTTTCACGGAGAATGTGAGTATGTTGGCATCCCATCCAACAGGACAACATTTTTTGTACCAACGGGTAACAAAGATTTTACAAACAGAAAAACTCCACTTTAAATTACCATATCTGGAGTTATACTGTAGCATGGTATCAGATTTGTCATAGGAAGGTCACCAGATCTGACTCATTCCAAACCAAACTGTATGAAGTGATTATATCCCTTTTGATGGTTTTATGTTAATGTTTTTTATGACCCAAAATATTTTGCAAGAACTAATTATTTCCCTTTTCGATGGATTGTGTTCAGATTTGTATCGACCAAGTATAGATATTTTACATTCAAAAACCTTGTAACTTTAATGTATTCAATAGTGTTCATTTACAATTTTGTTTGTTTTACAATGCGGGTATTTCTTCGAATGACCTAACTTTTAATTTTACCTTTGTCTTTATCTGTAATAATTATATTTCTACATTTTATTTTATTTTTAACCAAGCTGAGATTCGCTGCTTACAATAGTCAGCACAGAAGTTGAAGCGTTAATAAATAACTACACACCGGAGGAAGATGCTGTTGTCTGTTCTGTGATTCGGCACAGTCGGAGTACATCGGCCTTTATGGCTAGAACTAAAAGGAAGATTATCAAAAAGGAAAGTGGCACATATGTGACAACTACCAGCAGCATGACTAGGCGGGGTCATGGCGGTGACAAAATTCCTGTAGAGGCTACAGATGCAAACATTCACGCATACTCAGTGACTATGAGCATGATACAGCAGATCAAGACCAGTTATGTACGAAGGCAGTAGATGCAATGAATACAAAATGCGACAATCCAGACACTTACCTTCATCTTTGTTCTTAGGTCATTCTGGGGTGAATGGCAATGAGAGGGCGTAAGCACTGACAAGCAATGCTGCGATTGAGAATGTGTCTTCTATGGACAAAAGCGACATCATCAACACTCTCAGAGAAAACATGCGATACGCTTATTGTGCTTGTATACCGTCTATTTATTAATTATATTCATTGGTTTTGTTGCTTCCCCTGGGTTTCTCAATACCCCTTATTCTCTTCAACAAGTTTTGAAATATACAGCAGACATATCCGATTTACATGAGAACCATAGTTAGATATGTCATCTTCTTCTTCTTCTTTGCGTTCGTTCTTACTACCAATTTTAATCACTCTTTGTGATTTGCTTGATCTTTGCCAAGAACGTGTATATACGTTGCACATTGGTTTGGTAGGCCCCTAAACGTATAGACATCTACACACTTAGGACACATGCATTCGATTTCAGTCAAACCTCCTTAATCACCTCTTACGACATGCATGGCAGGTAACAGTGGTTCTATTCTTTACACCCCAAATTTGGACCCGGTAACCACTCGGGCGTAGATATGTTATAATTTAAGCATCTGTTGTGATCGTGTGTAGTTATAGATGTTTTGTCTGTTGTTATAGTTAACCCAACGGACTGCAGAGCCGATATATCGGTTCAGAGTAATGTTCATGATGTCGCAGAACCGATATATCGCTTTTGGATATCTGTTCACGGAAACGAATGTATCTTCACAACCCCTTTACTGAATTTTAAAAAATCTTCAGAAACGGAAAGTACATATATGTAGGTACATTACTATCTCCATTTAACAAAGATTTGAAAGAGGGAAAGCAGTGTATTATTGTGTTCAAGTCGAGACTTTTTTTAAACGTTAATGTTTCCAACGATGTTTACAGTGTAATCTTGAGTACTGTTAGATCAAATTATAACTTGTGATAGTAATGAAGAAGTTTTAATTGATGGTAATAATGACATTTGATTGTTTATGAAATGCAGTATCGATAGTTGTAAGTCTAATGTAATAATTGCATCTAAAGAATGGGCGTACCACATTCCATTTATTGACGTGTCCGCACTAAAAAGTTAATATTATAAAAACTACTGCACCTAGTTAGATGAAACTTATAGAATATGTTCCCACATGGTTTATCTTCATTTAAATACTACTTCTGGAAACATCTATGAATATTAAGATGTAATACAAACCAGAGAGTAAAAATATTTTTATGTTTTTTCGTTTTTCAAAATAGTCATGCTACAATAATCTAATTCTCTCAAACGTATATCTCCTGATGTAAAATATTATTATATTAATGTATTCAACATCCAATTAGCAACAGTTTAATATATAATATGTCATACTTTAGAGAAACAGTACAAGAGTTATAAAGGATTAAACTAATTGACATTGAATGTTAAATTTGAATCGCAAAATAAATGCGTCCAGAGATCAAAATAATACAGGGCGAAAGGGTTAATATGCTGTAGTTAGACTTTCACTTGTTGCTCCATGTAAAAGATATGTATCTATTTTTTTAAAGAATTTTTCACAAATTTTCAGTTTTTACTCTTCTAATATGATATAAATATATATGTACTCCGTTTCGAATTTACACAGATTAATTACATTTTTTTAAAAGTTCAAGAGCAAACAGTTAACACGCCCGCACACTGGGCGACCGAAATACCGGAATACTCTTCTACAATCAGTTTCGCATGCACACATTTCTGAACAGAGAGATGGGTCATCTCGATGGATCCAGTCATCAACAGCAGATCCTCATTCATGCCTCACAATTTCTCCTTCAGTGTAGTTTCACTGGAAGTTCAATAACAATACACAGTAACATTTCGGCCAAAAGGTCTTTATCAAGCAAAGGATATAACAGAAATGAAGAAATTCACTTTGTACGCTGCAAACTACATATAAAATCACACAATAAATTCCTAACGCTTATTTTTTTGTATAAAGGCTTTTTGGTCCAAACATTGCTGTGTATTTTTATTTTGATCTTCTTCTTCGAATGCTCCATATCGGCCGCCTGTCAACCACTGTGTGTGATTTGTATGTGATCTGAGCCTTAGAGCAATTGTACGTTGTGCCAGTTATGCCTACAAGTAGGCCAGCACATCCGATTTCTGCGCTGCTTTTTATTTACTAGGGTAGCATCCTAGTGTCTACATTAGTCGCCTCTTACAACATGCACTGTAGGTCGCAGTGGCACTATTCTTTGCTTCCCTTGCGGGCCCCGGCACCACATGGGCGTGCATTTTGTTAACTACAGTACTTTGTTTTGACATGTTTCACCATTGCTACAGTTTTACTGCAGTCTTCCCCTATATTGATAATAGATTCACTGGACCAAGTCTCTCAAGTCATTGAAGAGAGAACGTATTTGCAAGATGTGTTTAATAACCTGAAGGCCATTTTAGTATAGCTTTCTTTTCTTTTGTCCTTCTCTGCTTTTTGCCGCTAGGCGTAGCAGGTTTAACTGATGATCGGTTTCGGAGATAATGCACGCTCGGTCGCTTGATATGGTGTGGTATTGTGGAGTTTTAAGATGTCTGTAACTCCATCAACCCATCTTTTCTTGGTCTGCCCTTTCCTCTTGATGATTCCATTTTCAGGTTGTACGCTCTGCAACTGGTGTATTCGGGTTCATTCTGACCAAGTGGCCAAACCATTTGAGTCTGTTTTTCAATAAATCTAATAGCAGGTGTTGTTCCGACTGTTCTGCTAATTACCTCATATATAAGGGAAGACTAGTAAAACTACAGGATGTTCAAAATAAAAGTAGCCCCATTTACAAATCAAAAGTTGCCAGATGCGCATTGCGTTTTGTCTATTTACTATTTAAATCAGTTCTGACTAGCTCCTCCTTTAGTCACATTTGTTCATCGTCCCTTCCCGCACCATAATAACACACCATCACAAAAAGACTTGCTAATTTGAGCTATACTACATCATAATTGAACCTTCTTATTTTCATAAACATATGCCTAATTACATCCCGTGACAGGCTACTTTTATCTTGAACACCCTGTATGTAGCAATGGAGAAACAGATAAAAACAAAGTACTGTGGGAATTTTTTACAAAAACAATATACAGTGATGTTTCATTTTTAGGAATGTTAGGGATCTATTGTCTGATTGTATATGTTTTGTCTACCGTAAAAGAATGAATTTCTGCTCTGTAATTTCTTCAGTGTATCCTGTTCTTGATAAAGACCTTTTGGTCAAAATGTCGCTGTATATTATTTTTGTACTTTGTAAAACTACGGTACTTTGTTTTTACGTGTTACACCATTGGCTGTCAAGTTTCAGTTTTTAACTCTTAGTGAACTAGGGCAAAAGCCATGTTTTTACATGTTACACCATTGCCTGTCAGTTTTTAACTCTTAGTGAACCAGGGCAAAAGCCATGTTTTTACATGTTACACCATTGCCTGTCAGTTTTTAACTCTTAGTGAACCAGGGCAAAAGCCATGTTTTTACAAACCATTTGTTTTTAGAATTAAAAACGCTATTTAGTGTGGCTCATGGTAAAGGTGCCCAACCCAAAGCCGCGTAGTGTGGCGTTTGGTCCACAAGGAGTTAAAGATGGACTTGCAGTCTACATTGTAAAGCACAGAGCCTAATGATGGTAGTTTGTTGAGTTCTATCTTAACTTTATGATCGGTTCTTGAGGATAATTGCTGCCGATTCTATGACTCCATGCACACTTGAAGTGTGTTTAACCAGCGAGCCACATGAACCATCAATATGCATTCCCTTTTGACATCTGTTGAGGGAGACTGAGCACCTATGGGTCTGCCCAAAGTGCTGTGACATCAGTTCAGTAACCATTAAGTATCTAATCACATATTTTTTTCTTCATTGATTGTGATTTTTTTTCCCGATCCAGAAGCACTTGATCTTTCAGCTCTTCAGCTCGGTGCCATGGACATCGTAACCCTTCGGTTCGGTGTCACATACACCGTAAATCTGGAGAACCTGTAGCTTTTCTGCCAGCCCGAGGAATTGAACCCGCACTCACAGGGAGCTTGTCACCCGTCATCCAACGCTCTACGAACACACTGGGCAGGCGGACCTGATTCTGTGATAAAAAATTTCCAGTTCTCTGATCTGTACTCTTTTTATAAAAAAGCACTATATATATATATATATATATATCTTGAAGTATTTACAAGGCATGTCTCATTTAACTATATACCAGAATTTAATTTACTTATATTGTTGGGTATTGGTCACTAACACAAATATTAAGTACACTTGTAATAATATGTTTGTATTGTTTATGTTGGGAATGGGACTGTTGATTTGCTCAAAGCTGTGTGTTTACTTTTATATTTTGTTTTATATGTTAACATATTCAGGATTATTAACAAATCTATCTATACAGGCAGAGTAATTGTCATCTGATTTTATTTCTATTAAATTGTTTATAATCACAATATGGTCTTTTAAAATCTTGCTGCTCCTCTCATACATGTTTTTACTGTTTTCTTGTATTTTTGTGTGTTATGTTTGTCATATTTTTTAATCAGTGTATTATTTTAATTATTTAATTTATATATATATATATATATATATATATATAATACAAGACAATAAGCAAGTTTTGGAGGTTTCTGTGGCGTGGAGGTTTGGTGCTCTCTAGTGGAGTCATGAGGATATTTTTCTAGAAATTCATGATCTCAGTATAGGTGAGATCACTCTCTCTTGTGATCGTTCTTATGGCGTTTTATCATTCTATTCTGATATATGAACAGCCTAACACCAAGAACAGGCGTACGTTCACAACCTTCAGTACCATTTGGAGCTCTGGTGCTTATCCTTCGATGGTGTGTCCGGTTTCAACCAGCGTTTACTGGGTTCGCGGGGCTAGCTACTCCACACCGTAAAAACACTAGATGGCTACAGAACGGAGAGCGAACCGAGTAAACGCTGGCTGAAACCGGCAACATCGCCGAAGGATAAGCACCAGAGCTCCAAATGGTGCTGAAGATGTGACGTAAAATACGTTCTTGGCAAAGGCTGTTTATATATCACAATAAGAATAATCAAAATGACCAAAAAGAATGATCGCGAGAGAGAGATGGCCCGCCCTCCTGGGTTTATGAGCGTCATCTGCCCAGCTAACCGGTCTTTATGTGGACTACTTGGTTTGCCACCCGTCCAGTTTTGTGTACGGTTTGCTCCGCTAGCCTTTGATTGTCCCCAATGAAACTACAAGGCAGCAGTTGTTCCCTGCGAGCGGAAACGCGCACTGGCTTCACCTCTGCTGGGCTTTCCAGTTTTTCTGCACATTCGGGTGGTCTGCACACCCTCTCGCCTGCAGTGCCTCTGTCATGCCATGCACTTCTGCCCACCGGTGAGCCAATTTGTGCATCGTCCCCAAGCGTGCTCGCTCTGCCCTGGTGCCTGCTTCAACGTCACCGTCATTTCTCTCCGTGCTCAAATTTGCCTGGGCTGTCCGACCATGGGGCTCAAATTGTGCCCCCATCCCTGTGATGGAACCCAAGTTTCGCCCTATGTGGGCCCACGTGCAGCTCAACTTGAGTCCCAGCATATACATCTGCCGTCTCATTTACCGTACCTCTGAACTGCTATGACACTCAGCTCTACTCGTGCACAGGGCTCAGAGTTTCGCTCCGTGTGAGCCTTCTTCTCCGTTCGGGATGCGCGTCTCATCCCTTCGCGTGCAGCCTTTCCCATCGGCTGGGATGCTGCTGCGGCCTTTGTGTTCTCATATGTCATCCCATTTGCCGTACCTCAGGACTGGTCTGACATGCAGCTTGACTCGTGCACAGGGCTCTGAGTTTCGCTCTGCATCTCGACTTTAAGATGCACCTCTCATCCCTTTAATTCTGTCATTTACTCCAGGGGAGTTAGCATTTGTTCGCAGACGACTCGTACACTGCTGTATCTTACTTTTTATGAACTTGGGGAAATTTTAACGGACATCGGCCAGGAGATGCGTGCATTGTTCAGGGATTTTCGGACCTGCATTGCTTTTCCGTGCTTGCACTGCTACCACTACCAGTAGTTTTCCCTGATCCCTGCCCCCCTTGGCCAGACCGGAACCAAAATCTGTTACCAGGGTCACCACGTGGAGGACAGAGTATTGATTAGTGTCCCGTCACTAACCCTGGCGCTGCGTTGTCCCCATGTGCCTTTGATGAGGTGAGATCGAGTTCCTAGTCCTATGAGAGACGGGTGATAAAACGTAGGTCATGTGTTCATGTTGAGCATGCAAAAGAGCTGTTGGTAGTTATACTACATCAATAAGAGTATTCTGCAAAATCATTACTCTGGCAAAATTAATTTTAGAAATTAAAAGTTTCAAAATTATCATCTTCAAAATGATATTGGCGACCCGTGTCGGTTATATGATAATCATACAGTGCCGCTGAGATTTTCCTGCGTAAGAAATAGACCGGATGTACACATGGTTATTCGGGTGGTTACCGGGGTCCAAATTTGGGGTGTTAAGAATAGAACCACTGTTACCTGCCATGCATGTCGTAAGAGGCGACTAAGGAGGTTTGGCTGAAATCGGATGCATGTGTCCTAAACGTGTAGAAGTCTATTGGGCCTACCAAACCAATGTGCAACATATACACATTCTTGGCAAAGATCAAACATATCACAAAGAGTGATTAAAATTGGTCGTAAAGAACGAACGCAAAGAAGAAGAAGACAAAGTGATTAAAATGTCGTAAAGAACGAATGCAAAGTAGAAGACAAAGAGTGATTAAAATTGGTCGTAAAAACAACGCAAAAAGAAGACAGAGTGATTAAAATTTGTCGTAAAGAACGAACGCAAAGAAGAAGACAGAGTGATTAAAATTTGTCATAAAGAACGAACGCAAAGAAGAAGACAGAGTGATTAAAATTTGTCGTAAAGAACGAACGCAAAGAAGAAGAACATGATTATTCACAAATCCTGCAAGACTGTCAACTGATGAATCAACTGCGAAAAGAACACTGGCCAACAGAGACAGACATCAACACAAAGCTGTTTGGAAGCCTTGATGAACTAACAAATACAACAACATACATCCAGAGCAGCGGACTCATTGTGTAGACATTGAACATCAGCGAACAAGAAGAAGATCCATCAAAGAGCAATGATGATAGCCCAATCAAACAATGTACTTGCTCTCTTTGACTTACGCCACAAAAAGTGTATTATAGAAAAGGTTTTTCTAGATAGAATGGAAACAAATAGCAAAAATTTTGTTTGCATCGTTCATCACTATTTTTTTTTTTTTTTCGTCCGCTTTCAACTCAGACGAAGTTTCATCTCTGAAACTGATTTTTGCGTGAAAATCTGTTTTTCCAATTTCTTACAATGGCAGCAGCGTGCACATTGTAAATTACTTTACACTGGCAGCCGTGTGCTCAATGTACTCGTAATTAGTATTCCTCGCCATACAGGCAGATTTTCTCCGACTTCAGAGGTACTCATGTTATCGTCCTGAGTAAGACCAGGGGACTCGAACAAATGCCGGACAGTAGGTTCGAACCCGAGCTATGAGGCGTCTCACAGCTAGCAGGCCGAGCTACTATCAACTACTCTAGGCAGTCCCCGTTCGTCCGCTATGACTTCATGCATAGATATGGCGACCTAATGATTTTTTTTGCGCGAAGGCTTTCTTTTCTTATCACCAGTGTCCCTCGCCATTCGGGCAAGCCTTACTCCGACTTCAGAGGTGCAACAACAAATTGAATTGTATGCAAATTTCCTGAAACAGTTCACCACCACCTCTTCAGATGCCAAGTGCTAGATGATGTTAGGAAGATCCCTCTTCCACCAAGGCCAGATAAATGGAACACATAATACGGAACAAAAGAACAAGTTACAAACACATGCAGCTACTACTACATAACATTGGGCCGATTTACAAGAGCTCAAGTGCCGCTGGATCATTGAAGAATAAGAAGAATTAAGCACAAGACATCAAAATGCACAAATGAAATTAATTAATGAAACAAACCTGTGACAATTTCAGAGTTAACTGAATGACAAAACAACAAATAGTTGAAGTATACAGACCGAACATCAATGCTGGAGTTTTCTCAATATTTATTCCATCACAAACATAGTTTTTTATTTTTCTAAAAAATACATGTTTGTCCACCAATGGCATATAAGATAAACAAATACGAAATATCAGGGTTTGTTTTTTCTGAATATTTTATTTTCACCCCTTTGCCCCTCACTTTAAATTACATCAAAACTGCGTCAGGGCTGTAAATTATAACCAAGAAATGTGAGTAAAATGATGTAAAGTTGTCTGAACTGAAACAAGGATAGCAAATAAAGTTGATGAAATCACCATTAGTAATATAATTGTAAGTAAATAAAAAGTAAAGAACCCTCTTCTTATACCTTGAGGTATAGTTAATATGGTGTTAGTTCTGTACTTTTCATTTATCGTCAGCATACGATGGAAGATGTGGTCAACATCATGCTGACCGCTTTTAATTCCCAGTGCTTTTCCTGGTACCTAATTAAGGCGAGGTTGACCTGAGAGACGTTACAGTTAGAAAAAACTCTGCATCCACTGTGGAATTGAACAAAGACTACCAGCCTAAGAAGTGAATTCACTAACAACTATGCTACTGCGACTCTCCCAGACAAAATGGTCATACCAAAATAAAAGAGACCAGAACACCCCGATATAATTTTTTTTAAAGATTTCTAGGGTTGAAAGAAAAAATCTTTTTAAAGACTTGGATTGAAAAAGTTGTCGAGTCAAAAAGGCTTTAGTTCCCCCAGACAAAATGGTCATACCAAAATAAAAGAGACCAGCACACCCCGATATAATTTTTTTTAAAGATTTCTAGGATTGAAAGAAGTTGCTTGGGTCAAAGAGGCTTTAATCTCTTGTAAAACAAACAACGCACATAAGTCACAAACCATGTGGTCACACAAAAACAAGAGACCAACACACCAGGATAAAATTTTTTTAAAGACTTGGATTGAAAAAGTTGTCTGAGTCAAAAGGCTTTAGTTCCCCACCATACAAACAACGTACAAAGTCCTATACACAAATATTTATTCTTTTATACATTAATACAACTTTTTCTCTTTTATAATCAGTCAGCCCAAAGAAAAATATCAGTTTGTTCTGTCTCCAAATTAAAGATAAGCTGCAACGAATCTTCAATAAATTATGTTTCTTGCCCTGATGGTACACTCTGATACACTGCTGCTTGTCCACCTCTTGATGTTTCTCTCCCACTTACATCTTGATCTTCCCCTTGCTCTCAACTGTTCCCTCCAATATGGTCCTCTATAGTGTGTCATGTTTTTTTAATATAACCAAAATACTGTATTTGTCTAAATTTTATTTCTTCAAGTAATTCTTTCTTCACTCCTATGTGTTGCAGAACTTTTTTACTAGTTTTCTTCCTTCCAGAAAAAACATGCAAATTCATATTTCTTTCAAAAATACAAATTTTCTCAGAATTTTCACTCATAAAATTCAAGTCACTATTTCACATCTCCCATGCTCTTTCCATCACAAGCAACAATTTTCACTTTATCTACTTTAGTAAATTCTCCTTGAGGTGGTTCCCGAAAGTCTACGTTGTTCAGTACAAATGTCCATACATTGTCACAGAAGCGGTATGTGTTCAGTTTTCCCTAGGGATGAGAAGAGTGCATGGATAAAATCACAGTAAACTTGGCTATCATTAATTGAGCATATGATAAAAGTTTCAATTTTTTGAAGCATTATTACAAGCATCCTAGACAAAATGCTAAAGATAAGTAATGAGGTATCCACAATTCAGGCTGAGGACCATCTCTATATATATGGTCTGTTTTGTCTTTACAAATGGTCAATTGGCAAGTGTTTTACTGTGAGAACTTCAGAGTTTGTCCTTGTCTCTCTTGTCTTTCAGCTCATCCCCAAGTCTCTTTTCAAAAGATTATGCACCTATGCGTAATGTTGCTTCCCACATAATTTGGTCATTGGCTAGTTTTTCCTATATTTGGGACTGAAATGTTCTTCACAGAGGCCTTGTAGACATCCTTATATCTGAGCAGTAATCTGCATTGGTGTCTCTTCCCCTCCAAAAGTTCAGATAACAACACCTGTTGTGATATAGGCTATTCTTCTCATGTGCCTTAGCCATTTTAGTCTTCTATTGCTAACCATGTCTATGATGGAAGGCAAGTTTGCAGTATGTCAATTAACAAAAGTGATCACAGACCATGTTTCTCTTATGTACATCTGGTGGAAATGTAATCAAATCTATATTACAGATTGCCATTAGAAAGTCACTGACAAGATGGTGGTGGCAACAGGACATTAAAAAAACTTGAACAGAAAAAACAATAAAGAAGACAGGAAAACTGGTCAGCAATGTCAGTCTTTCAGACCGCCTGTGTGGTGCCGGGGCCCAAGGAAGCAAGAATAGTACCACTGCGACCTACAAGGCATGTCGTAGAGGCGACTGATATAGGACCTAGGAAGCTACCTAATAAATAAAAAGCATAGCAGAAATCGGATGTGCTGGCCTACCTGTAGGCGCATAACTGGCACAACATAAAATCGCTCTTAGGCTCAGATCACATACAAATCACAGAGTGGTTGAAAAGTGGTCGATATGGAGCGTTCGAAAAAGAAGGAAAGAAAGTGAGAGGAAGACTACAAAAAAGATTTATAGCATAATTGTGTCAAAAATAACCACAAAAAAACTATCACCAAGGTCACCAGAGCAAGACAAAAACAGAAAACCACGAAACTCTGCAACTACCCGGTAACATTGTGGCAACAAAAGAAGCAGTGGTTTATCATGTCTGTGTTTCTCATTCTGCCTCTTTTAGCAACACTAATGGTTTTTAAGAAGTCCCTTATCTCACACACTGTGGTATTTCTCTCTTGCACTTTTGATAGAGCCCATGTTTGAAATCAGTAGAAGAGGCTTTGTATGAATATGCTACTTATAATCTACCTTTCAATGTTATATTAACATAGCATGCATCAAAAGTTGGGGTTGGAAAGTTTAAGTGGGATGTTCTTCTGTCTCTTGGTGATGACACTGTTGGATGAGGACACTAAAATTGATGTTTAATCAATCCAGCTATTTAAGGAGTTTGGAATTACATGTACAAATAGAGCTGGATGCTTGAGGGGCAGAGAGAAGAGTGTGTTTAACCAGCGAGCTACAGGAACCATCAGTATGCATACCATTTGACATCTGTTGGGGAGACTGAGCACCTATAGGTCTGCCCAGAGTGCTGTGACAACAGTTCAATAACCAATTAACATCTCTATATACTGGTTTAAGAAGAATTTTGCAATGATGTGGCAAAATAGTTATCAACAATGAAGAAAATAGGATAAAATGTTACCTTAAATGTAATCTTAGATTTGACCCTCTGAGCTAATGCCTGATTTATTGCTTTGTCAAACTGTAGTAATACCTTCAGAGCAAGTTGTGGAGAAATCTGACCCATCTGAAATTACAAAAATTAGAAAATGACTAAATATTTTATTTGTCATTCACTTTTTACAAAGCGAATTGGCTGCAATGTATTTGGTGTTTCTATGATCTGGTACAAACATGCGTTGGCTCTAATTACCTTCCTTATGACCAAGCATATCTGACATGTTTTATGTTCATAAAAACTGATTAATTCATAAAAACTTCAATCCGAACGGGTGCGCAAGCAATTGACTGAATCACTACAAGCGTCAAAAACTAGCAGAATTACTCATCTTCGTTTGGGGCACATGTGCGTAGATGGCAATGAGAGAACAAACAGGCTATCTGGCTTTGCCACCATATCAGGGTCAGCCAATGGATAAAGTTTACATTCTGAACACCCTCATAGAATGTGGCCGCAAAGAGGATTCGATGTCAACTGTTTGATTGCAAGAGTTTGGATTAGAGTGGCCAGAAAAGAACAGCACAACGGATATATTTATATGAGTAGACTCATCAATCAACAATAACTTGGTATGGTTCAGTAGCTGGACGCTGTTGGAGATATAGCAAAGGAGATCTGAACACTGCCTATGGACATGTCTCTGGAGTGCAATGAAGATATTCCATACTGAAACAAATGAATTCATTTGATTTACTAATTCTATTGTTTAACTACAGTCACAGTCTACCTACTCAGGTCTAGCCTACTGTAACCCTTTTTTATTTTGATTGGAGTTAGACTTATTTTACGTACCTGAATTAATTCATCTAGACTTTCCTGCAATGTATGTCCTAGGGTAGTGTTTCGATACAGCTGGTAGCTCATTTTAAATATATAATATAATAATATATAAATACTTGTTTTAAAAACTAACTAACATTAAGCTTCTATCTAGACCACTTCTTTCAGTTGATGTCAAACCGGAAGTATTTAATTGAAGTTTCTTGGTAGTCGCTTCCCTTTGCTTAATTTTTAATAAAATTGCGGAATTTTTATTGGCAAAACACGTAATCACAAAGTACTGTAGTCACAAATCACAAAAAACACAAAAACACGTAATTACAAAGACAATGACAAAAAACAGCAACGTTTCGACCAACAAGGCCTTTATCAAGCAAACGAACAACAGGAGTGACAAATTTTAAAAAACATATGGACGACCACAGACAAACGTTTCTAATGAAAATCTGAAATTTTTATTACAAATTTCGTCATGGATTGTTTGCTATATTATGTCATATATTATTCAATAGCTCCGAAAATAGAAGAAATAAAAATAGGATACAATTCGGAAATAAAATATGATTTGCCATACAGCATGATAAAATCTACATTTCTCTCCCGTAACACCAAGATTGCATAATACAAAACTGTAATAAGAGCAGTTGTAATCATTCTGTATTCTGTGCGTGATTATTCTGCAATTGTAACTATTCTATATAAATCCGAAATCTGATGTACAGCAAAACAAGATGAAATATTTTCACATTGGTTATTGGTTACTGAACTGACGTCCAATACTCCCTGCAGATCTATGGGTGCTCAGTCTCCACAATAGATGTTGAAGGGTATGTATACTGATGGTTCCCGTGGCACGCTGGTTCAACTCTTTTTGTATAACATGTCAAACTCCTTAAATCGCTGGATTGATTCAATGTCAAATTTAGTGTCATCCAGCAGTAGGTCACCAAGAGACAGAATAACACCTCCCTTATCCATCCAAAACACCCCAACAATCGATGCAAATTGCTCTCTCGTTGCGGAGAACACCCGCATGCGCAGGAGCGTAGATCCACGTGAGTCTCTAGGGGTAAGAAACCTATATAGTTTAAACCTATATATTGAATCCTATATATTTCCACTCATACCGCATTCTATATATTCCGAAGCATCCACTGAGACTCAGAAACAACAACGGTCCCAGTAAACTGAGACTCAGAGCGGCAATGGAGGGCAACAGTAGCAGTTATCAGTTATATGAGGATTATCATCATAGCATTTCGGACATGTCCATAGGTGCTCCGATCTCCGTCTCAGCAAATCCAGCAGCGTCAAACGGCTCAACGCGCCAGTTCGATGTTAATTAATCAATCTCTTTGCATATTTAGTATGTCGTTCTTTTCGGGCAGCACCAATAGTGACACCCATCTTTCTCAATCTGATCATCGAGTGGGATTCACAGCCCTGAAACTCCTCTGTTCGGAAAGACTCTCTCCGTAGTAGTAGCAGTCTCAACCTCCATCCTCATACTGGTAGTAGTTGTCATGTATGATCCACCTCGCCTGCAGCAACTCTACAATACGTGCTATCCAAGAAATTCCAGCCTGACTTCTCATAGTGATGCATAGAGGCATCTGTATAAACAACATCATCATCACTTGCATTCAGTTAACAGTTACATGAGGACTATCATTATAGCACCCCAGACACGTCTATGGGTGCTCCGATCTTCGCCTCAAGAAATCCAGCAGTGGCCCAACACGATGTTCGACATTCAATCTCTTTGCATATTTGGTATGTCGTTCTGTTCGGGCTGCATCAATATCGACACCCATCTCTCTCAATCTGGTCAGTGAGTAGGATTCACAAACCTGAAACTTCTCTGTTCGGAAAGACTCTCTCAGTGCGTTAAGAATGTCATTGCGGTCCATGGCAGCTTCCTCTGATATTGTAGCCATGCCAGCCAATCTATCAGCTTGTTCGTTGCCACTGACTACTGCATGTCCAGGGACAAAAATGAAGGTGAATTATCTTATTACTGTCTGTACCAGCACTTCTTCCCAGTTTCGTGGCATCATTCCTTATTCGACTTAACGTAGATAAACAGTTAATGAAAGAGAAGGACAAGTAGTCTTTGCTCAATCTGTGCGACTACCAGTGGTGGCTCGTCATTAAGGGCCAGTGGGGCTGGGCACCACCAAAAATAATTTATAACGTGTATTTATTATTTTATAAATTAAAATATAGCAACAAAAAAAACCATGATTTATCCGGAAAGAAATGTCTGGCCCCACCAACAAAAATGATCACGAGCCGCCACTGGCGACTACCATAACCTTAAGAGCTGCAAGACCATGTTTACAACTTTGTATCATTTATTCATCATGTTTGGAAGATAGATTACGATCAAATATTATTCCAAGATTATTCAAAGAGCACCACAACATACACGCTCCCTGGGATTGACCTGAGAGCGAGACTCCCTGCACCAAAGAAATATTGTATACAATGTTCCTGAATGTCTTCAACCATCTCTCGTCTATCTGATCCAGCCCTATATATTAAGATGTCATATGCTTCTTCTTCTTCTGTTCTTCTTCTGCGTTCTCACTAGATTGGGATTTCAGATTCTCTAATAAAGGCAGCCGTCTGTCTCAGATTATCAGCCACACCATACAGTTTGTCTTGGACGCTAGTGTAAGTGGGCCACCTCTATCTTCTCGAGTCTGCATACTGGGGGCAGTTCTGTAGGATATAATTCCTATGATTTCTGCTTCCTGTTTGTGCCGACCTCTTCCCGCAGTAAGTTTTGGCCACCCTCGTGATGGTGGGTCTGATATTCTTACTGTGTGGCTAAATCTCCGAGGTAGATTGGCGACCGTAGAATCCGTTATCCCATTCCTCATTGTGAGGGTCGTTACACCATGTTATGCGCCTTACAGCCTGGTGCATCAGTTTCTGCAAGCATTTGTTTCGGGTTAGCATTTCCTAGCGGACACGTGCACCCGATTTCAGCCAAACCTCCTTAGACGCCTCTTACGACATGCGTGGCAGGTAACAGTGGTTCCATTCTTTACACCTCAAATTTGGGCCCCGTAACCACTCGGGCGAGATGTCATATGCAATAGTCAATGTTCGACCCAATCCGGTTAGTTGTATTTTGGCTACATTTGCTGTGTAGATATAGGATTTTACGAGTCACCCGTGTGGTACCGGGACACGCAAGAGAAGCAAAGAATAGAACCACTGTGACCTACAAGGCATTTCGTAAGAGGCGACTGATGTAGAACCTAGGAAGCTACCCTAGTAAATAAAAAGCGTCGCAGAAATCGAATTTGCTGGCCTACTTGTAGGCGCATAACTGGCACAACGTACAGTCGCTCTTATGCTCAGGTCACATACAAATCACACAGAGTGGTTAACAAGTGGTCGATATGGAGCGTTCGAAGCAGAAAATGTCATGAGTGGTAGAGGGGAACTCTGTGATAATCCTTGGCAAATAAGTGTACAGTCTGACGTCCATGTTCCTAAAAGTAGTGGAACTATCCTTCCAATCAAAGAAGCAGCTATCTATCATTTGTAGGTACATCCACCCAGGTTCTTCTTCTTCTTTGCGTTCTTTCTTTACGACCAATTTTAATCACTCTCTGTGATTTGTTTGATCTTTGCCAAGAACATGTATACGTTGCACATTGGTTTGGTAGGCCCTAAACGCATAGACTTCTACACGCTTAGGACACATGCATCCGATTTCCGCCAAACCTCATTAGTCGCCTCTTACGACATGCATGGCAGGTAACAGTGGTTCTATTCTTTACACCTCAAATTTGGACCCGGATCCACCCAGGTGATTTTATCCTTTGTACGAATGGTCCTGTGGTTTGGGAAGTACGGCCAGGACGAGCTTATACGTCGTCAATGAATGGAAGGATATTCACCTCGGTGAGTAACCATGTGTGCTCTGACATTTTTCTTACACAGTAAGATCTCAGCGATAGTGTACAAACTCCATAGCACCGGCGAAGGATCCCGATGTAATTTAGAAGATGGTGAAACATGTTGTAGGGATCTAATTTTTTTTTTAAAATAGTTTTTTCCCGGACAGCATGCTATTCTCGATTTTTAACTGCCAATGATTCTTTTACGTGCTTAACTTGAATATGGGTCCTACGTTTTATCGTTAGTCTCTGATAGGACTAGAAACTTGATCTCACCTACGATCTTTATGTGTCCGAAACATTTTATGTGTTTGATTTTTATTGCCTATAGTAATCCTTTCTTATTTACTAGTTTTCTATAACTTCTTTATTTCAGTTTCAGTTGAATATCTTCATTGCACTCCGGACATGTCCATAGGTGCTTCGGTGCTCCGATCTCTTTCGCAATATCTTTAACAGCGTCCAGCGACTGACCCTACCAATTCGATTTTGATTGATATCATGATGAGCCTACTCATATACCTGTTATGCTGTTCTTTTCTTGCTACTCCAATCTTCAAACTCAGCTCCTGCAATCTAGTAGTTGACGTGGATTGGTTTAAATAAACATCTTTTTAGCGGCCACACTCTATGAGTGAGTTCAAAATATCAGCTCTATCCATTGGCTGGATCGTTGATATGGTGGCAGAGCCAGCCAGCAAGTCGGTCTGCTCTCTCATTGCCAACAACACCCATGTTCCCCGAAACGAAGATAAATGTTATTCTGCAAATGGTTAACGCTTGTAGTGATTCAGTCCATTGTCTGCGCACAGAATCGGCCTCCACCTTTTGGATCATACTCAATGAATCACTCAGAATGCACGCACGAGTGTAGTTTTGTGACTCCAGCCAGAGTAGTACATTAGTCACCGCCAGCATCTCCATTGTCACACTGCTTGTTGTCATACGAAATGAACTCCTTTGCTCCTGGACCATTCTGCCACATGAGCTTGCAGAGAAGGCCCATGTGGACTTTTCGTGGCGAACTACCAATCCATCCGTGTAAATCACAACGTCCCTTTCATTGCAGTTTTCATCAATGATGGCTTTGACGTCCTCATTCAACGCCACGGTATTCCTCTCTCTGCAACTTTTATCAAATTTAACTTCTTTATTTGCGTCTTTTCTCGATACATGCTGGAAAAACGATAAAAATAAACGCAGGAATAAAAAAACCCACAAAAACAGGTAACTGAGTCACGCATTACAAGTAAGTTAGCTGCAAAATATCTGGAGGACACAGAGGTGTAAATTTAGAAAAGAATGCAAAAATTCCATTGACTGCTAAAAATACTAATGTTTACTCGCTGAAGTAGGTCAACTCACGTGGGAAGCTTATTCATGAACATGAAGAGAATCACAATTTTTCGAGCATGTAATATGAAGTGAATGGAGAACGAGAAAGTGGACGATATGAGAGATTAGTTTAGTCGTCGGATCATCATCACTGTACATCGAACTAATTAGTCCATAAGTGCCCCGATCTCTTTCTCAGTATATCTCTCAGCAAGTGGCAACTAGCGACACAAGTTATATGTTGGTTTACTATTCTTCTTTGACTACCAGTCATGGGCGCCAGCAGGGAGGGCAAGGGCACTGCCCCCTGGATTGCTTGAAAATAGTCAAATAATGTTACTTTCATTACTACTCCTTGTACAAAGTACAAAGATTTTAATGAATGTGCCAGAAACCATACCAGCTCAGCATGGCATCGTGGGTCTCAACAAGAGCTGTTCAAGTTGATCTTCCAGAAGTCCAACTGCAAGTTCAAAACCTGCTCAGTGTAGTAAAACTTCACCGAGGTGATTCCGATAACTATTTCAGGGATATTTTTGAGAAAACAGTACAACTCGCACAGAAAGTGGATATTGAACTGATTATCCCAAGACATTGTGGAAGACAAAAGCATCGAAGTAATCCGGGAACCATAAGTGTTGAAGAGTACTTCAGACAAACAGTTTACATTCCATACTTAGATTCTCTAATTAACTCAATGGAGAGTCGATTTTGTGAAGCCAACAGTGCACAATTTAACTTAGCGTTGCTACATCCTTCGAAATTGTGCAAACTGAATCGTCAACAGTTTAAGGATATAATGTCTACTATTAATCAGGTATACCAATTGGTAATTTTGAAACTGAAGCCTTGAGTTGGTTTGTTTTTTGGAAAACGCGAGAATACAAAAGTAGCCAAGATTTCATCGACTTGTTACCTTTTACAAAGTTTTATCCGAGTGTCAGGTATGCCTTACTAGTTTTGCTAACATTACCAGCAACAACATGTACGGTGGAGCGATCGTTCAGCACATTACGTCGTGTAAAAACATGGCTTAGATCTACAATGTCAGATGAACGTCTGTCTGGATTGTGCATGTTAAGCGTACACAAAGACAAAGTGAACTGCAACAAAAAAGACTTTATGGACAAAATTGTAGATATGTTTGGTAGCGATAACAGACGACTCCAGTTCTTGTTTAAAGAATAAATTTTATTTTAAATTTATGTGTAATATTTTTGTTATATACATATATTGTGTTCATAAAAATTTTGTTGCTACAGTATGCCCTTCATTACTACAATGTCCTGTCCGTTCGTTCACCATACAAATACGCTACAGTAAATTAAAACTACATTAAAACATTACTAAAAATATTTTGCCCCCTCCCTAGAAAATTTTCTGCGGGCGCCTCTGCTACCAGTATAGTGATCTTGTTTAGTACACCACATTTACTGGGTACTCTTGTAGCCTTGATAGGGTTTAAGATTCACCAAGCTTACTTTAATAATTTACACGTCCTCTCTCAAGTACGACATTCACCAGCCAGACCCGCCCGAGTGGTTACCGGGGCCCAATTTTGGGGTGTAAAGAATAGAACCACTGTTACCTGCCATGCTGTCGTAAGAGGCGACTAAGGAGGTTTGGCTGAAATCGGATGCACGTGTTCTAAACATGTAGAAGTCTATGCGTTTAGGGTCTACCAAACCAATGTGTAACGTATACACGTTCTTGGCAAAGATCAAACATATCACAAAGAGTGATTAAAATTGGTCATAAAGAACGAACGCAAAGAAGAAGAAGACCAGCCAGACCATCGCTTTCATGATTTCCATAGTGTGGAAAAATCGCCACAGTCTGTCTTCCTTCACAACATCCTGATTTAAGAAAGAAAGAACGCGAGAGAGAGAGAGAGAGATAATTCTTGGCAGTCTAATTGTGTGGCATGTAGAAAACGTCAACATCCCAACTGATAGTCATTAAGTCAGTCCTCGGGACAGACGTTGGGGAGATCAATATTGCCTACGCCAACCGGCAAGGCACATGATGGTTATGAATGTTTCTGAATTTTGAGCTACACCATTCAATATTGTACAGCAAACATATATTGTTGTCTCGTTGCGGTTAAAAATAAGAAACAAAATAACATTCTGATCATTATAAATTGTGAATTATTCATGGGATTTTCCTTCCCTCGTCGTTTTTAACATTATTACTGGATAGGGCAATTATATGTATCATAGTAGGTTATCGAAAACAGAGGCCGTTATATAAGATATATTAGATGCTTTCTGAGGATCGATATGGTCCATCCATTTAGGAAATGGAAATGTGACTGAGCAAGTAGTGTACATTACCTGACGAGCAGCCTCGGTCTGGAACTCTTGAGAGTGAGTTTGTTCATTATCATAATACGGTTCCAAAATGGCGGATACATCTTTGGGGAAGACATTTTCTGAAACATAGCCTGTAGTTTGTGTTTATTTTGTAGAGGTTGATAAACAGTTATGTAGTTTAGGTTTAGTGCTGATATATTTGCCATTTGGACCAGGTGAGCATATGAGTGACATGTAATATGATTATAACTTATAATATAAGTATGATGAGTAAAAAGTATGGATGATGAGTAATTGACGTTGGAGTGGGATCTTGGGGACTTGGATGTTTATTTATAGTTTATTATAGTTTATATATCTATTATTAAGCCTGGATACATTCTTGATAGTACATAAGAATAAAGCTAAGAGTGAGGTTCAACCTTGATGAGTGATCTGATCAGATACGTGATCAAATGACCAACAACATCGTCCGATCAGGCTGCAATCTTAAGTTAATCACTCTAACATCAAATTTAGATTAAGAATGACTTCGATTTTAGAAATGAGAATGTGTACGGTATAATTTATTGTTAATACATATAATTATTGAGCAGACATTGTATATTATAATATAATACTATAGTACTTTATTATATTAAAATTAAGTATATAATATTAGTTACTGATTGTGATATACTGAATACTGATATAATTCATTAATTGTCCGTGGTATTGTTTATACTGTGAGCCTAGTCTGTGTAGTATAGCTCAGCTGATAATCATAAATAATCATAATTCATATTCATAATGATTTAAGATTATCATAAACCATAAACTAATGCTCATAATAAATATACCATAAGGCATACGTATTCTTTTTTTTGAACAAATATCATTTACTAATTTAGTATCTTTTACACTATGATTTATATTCCAATTTTTCATGTTTATTCATGAAACTTGAAAGTATTAACATAATCATAATGTTACGTTGATTGTTAATTATCATTACTTATTTCTATGCAGTTAGTCAGTTAGTATTCCGTATGAAAAGTTGAAAGTACTAGTTAAAATCGAAATAACAAATGGGACTAAAAATGTGAGTAGTATTAGTGATAACACACTTATTCAGAGTAGTTGGCTTGGCATCTAAAACTGAAGAAAGGACTTAATTGCACCGGGTTTTACCCCATTTAGCCTGGTCCCTCTCCACAGAAGTTGTACACCAATTGCCGAGAGTATTGCACAAAGCACAAACTTCATAGTTCCGGCAACAATCATAGGGATCTCTAGGAAAATGTGCACTCGAAAACATACGGCACGGTCAGGATTCGAACCACGACCTTGAACACAAGGCAAAGGCTTAGGCACAGAGACCTCCAGCTTGGCATATTCTTTTTAATCTTTGTCCCACCGAGTGGTTGCCGGGCCCCAAATTTGGGATGTAAAGAATAGAACCACTGTTACCTACCACGCATGTCGAAAGAGGCGGCTAAGGAGGTTTGGCTGAAATCGGATGCTCGTGTCCTAAAGGTGTAGAAGTCTATGCGTTTAGGGGCCTACCAAACCAATGTGCAACGTTTACACGTTCTTGGCAAAGATCAAACATATCACAAAGAGTGATTAAAATTGGTCATAAGAACGAACGCAAAGAAGAAGGAGAAGAATCTTTGTCCCTTCACACAGATGTCATTAGGGTAACCAATGAGGATGAGTTTTGTGTTATCTTATTTGAGGTCAGCCTATTCTCATCATCATCATCAGGTGCTGTCTCAACATTGAAGGTTGACTGCAATGAATCTCCAGCATCCTTTGTTTTTCGCCTTGGTGTTGCACTCTGCCAGACTGTAACCGGTTCATTTCTTAAAGTTTCCCTCCCACTTATCTCTCGGTCTTTCTCTTGCTCTTCGCCCTCAACTTTCCCCTTTAGTAAAGATTTTATCATGGTGTCATGTCTTTTGTGTTCCAAAATACTTTATTTGTCTAATTTTATTTCTCTTAATAATTGTTTTTCATGCCTAGTTTTCCTAAAACTTGTTTATTTTTGTCTGTTTTTCTGTCCATGAAACTCTGCCTTTTCTTCTATATATCCATATCTCAATTGCATCAATTGTGTCTTATAACTGTTTGTTCATTGTCCATGTTTCCGAGCCATACATTAATATAGGATATATATAGCATTTGATCATTCTCATTTTTAGTCTGTTTGTAATTTCCTCATACTATTGAAGTTATCCTTGGCCATTCCTATTCTCTTTTTAATTTCTGTTATACATCTGCCATCATCTTGCTATTCTCAACTGCTGGCATATTAAAGGTATTAATTCCAATTTCTACCCTCTCCTTTTTGATACTAATCCGTGTCTGTTTTCATCTTTCTCTGTTTTTTTCCTTCCATAGTTCCAGTGATAGTCTTAGCGAGACTGGAAGATCATACCAGGTATTCATACCGGTGCCGTTTTTGTTATGTTAGCAATTTTAAGTGTTGTTGTTACACAAAGCTCCATCATAAACTTCTTCTTTAAACGCTCCATATCTACCACATGTTAACCACTGTGTGTGATTTGTATGTGATCTGAGCCTAGGAGCAATTGCAAATTGTGCCAATTATGTGCCTACAAGTAGGCCAGCACATCTGATTTCTGCAATGCTTTTATTTACTAAGGTAGCTTCCCTAGGTCCTACACCAGTCGCCTCTTACGACATGCCTTGTAGGTCACAGTGGTACTATTCTTTGCTTCCTTGCGTATCCCGACATCACATGGACTCATCGTAAACAATTTAGCAAGTTCCCAAGTTTGAAGGGCAGATACATCAATGTTACACTTGTTGTTCTTCAATGATCCAGTGACTCTTATTCTTCATCCCAATGTCATGTAGTAGTATCTGCATATGCTTGGTTGTTACTGTATTCCATATAATGTGTTTCATTTATCTGGAATTTGAAGAAGAATCTTCCAGACATCATCAAACACTTTGTTTGGAACCCACAGAGGCGGTGGTCAACAGTCTAATGATTATGCGTACACAACTGGTACTCTGGGGTACGTTGTGGTTGAATTATGTTCGTGTGATTATTTTACCCTTGATAAAATTCACACTTTTTTTTGTTATTAGTTACTGATTATATGTCATGGCACTTCGGGAAGACCCATAGGTTCTATGTTTCCACCAGCAAACATCAAAGGGTCTTTCTTTTACCTGTTCTTGAATAATTCTACGAGCATAAATGAGATTTTACCTTTGTTGGCTTGCTAGGCCTGTCCCAGTGACTTCAGAATCCCCCAGATGGGCCACACTGCACTAGTCTATCACATTCAGGTCAGAACACACAAATTCCATCAAAAGAAAACTGAAAATTGACTTCGGTTAGAGGTCTACTGAAATTCACATCCTGTTTGCGACCATCTTGACACAAACTTTTCCAAGGGTAAAATTTACATCAAAGGGTAAACATACTAATTGTTTCTATGGCTTGCTGGTTAAAACACACTCTTCACTCTGCTCCTCAAGCGTCCTGTTTGTAGAATTTGTGATTCCAAACTCCTTAAAATGTTGTAAATATTCAACATCAATGGCTGTGTCCTCATCCAACAGGCTCATTGCACAACCAAAGGATGTTCCCATCTTAAACTCTCTGATGATTAGTGGTATGGATGCAAGTTGGATAACTGATAATAAACATCAAATACCTTTTTTTGATTTCTTTTAATATGTCAATAGCTCGACCTGTGTTGCGGGACTTTCAAGGGAGCAAAGAATAGTAATACTGCAACCTACAAGGCATGTCATAAGAGGCGACTGAAGTAGGGGCCTAGGGAAGCTACCCCAGTAAATAAAAAGCGTTGCAGAAATCGGATGTTCCTGCCTACTTGTAGATGCATAACTGACACAATGCACATTCACTCTTAGGCTCAGAACATATAAAAATCACAAAGAGTGGTTAGCATGGGGTCGATATGGACCGTTCGAAGAAGAAGAATATGTCAATAGCTTAGATATGTGGACCATTCCCTCTATTTACGTTTTCGTAGTCCTGCTGAAGGTGTACATTTTGAGAAACTTTGTTTATCAACGAACATAGCTCTGCAGAACTTGCAAGAATTACATTACCTGTTGAAGGGAACTGATATAAAGATTTTGAGAGCATGTATTTTTCCATTTGCAAAGTATGGCTGTGACTCATGGATTATTGATATTCTTCTTGCTTCGTTTTTTACGACCAATTTTAATCACTCTTTGTGATATGTTTGATCTTTGTCAAGAACGTTATACGTTGCACATTGGTTTGGGAGACCCCTAAGCGCATAGACTTCTACACGTTTAGGACATGTGCATCCAATTTCAGCCAAACCTCCTAGTCGCCTCTTACAACATGCATGGCAGGTAACAGTGGTTCTATTCTTTACACCCAAAATTTGGGCCCTGGTAACCACTCGGGCGAGGGTTATTGATAAAATAGTTGAAAATCGATTGATGCGTTCAAATACAAGTGCTACAGAAGAGTACTAGGAATATCATGGACGCAAAAGAGAACAAATAATATTTTGGAACAGCTTATACTATAATATGAACAGATTAGAACAAGTTGTCATTCTGCGCCTTATAACAGGACACAATCCACTCCACAGCTCCATGTATACAAAATTGCCGGTCAAAGGTGCCAGTGAAGGAAGATTGAAGGGAGACGAGACAGAGGAAGATAGCGAGGGATGATTTTAGACAACCTGACTTTATGGCATGGAACCAATACCAACACGAGATGACTACTATATTATGAGCAGATTAGAACAAGTTGTCATTCTGCGCCTCAGAACAGGACACAATCCACTCCACAGCCCCATGTATACAAAATTCAAGATTGGCAATTCAGCCATGTGTACATGTACATCAGACTGCAGAGCACATACTTCAAGACTGCCCCGAAGATGATATATTGAGGCAAACTCACTGACCTAATAAAACACCACTCGATATAAAACTACACAGGCCTCTGTGGGAGCTACAAAAGACGGTGCAGTTTATACAAGAGACAACGTTGAATATATAGACAATATTTCAAGTGAACGAAAGGAAGGAAGCTTAAAATTTAAGCAAGGCATGATTCTCTGCAGATCACTCTGAATGGCACACTATTGGGCAGACAAAGGAGAGGAAGTCCAAGGAAAAGTTTGGTGCAAGATGTCACAGACAAGTTGAGTATGACTGCACCAGACACCAAACACAGCACAAGGAAGCATTTATAGCTGCTGTCATGGGAACCAAGTTCTGACATGATGATGATGTGCATCTGTAAGACTGACATAAATACCATACTCCTTTTATCATAGTTTAATTCATTTAATTGAAATATGAATATCAACAGTGAGGAGTCTTTCTTAATTATGTCACTATGGCTGCGGAATAACCATGCCTTCATCTAGCAGAGGATTCTGTTTAGGGCTGACGATGGACGGTAATGACAACATTGCCCCGGCAACAGTATCGACACTTCCACTACAATCTAGCAGAACAAGGGTAATGTAAAACTCTTGTCTTTGTTAGTAATTGTCTTTGTTAGTAACTAGTATTATCAGAATCTGTAAGGTTTGCATGTTTTTGATTTGCGCTTTGAATTTTTGTTGTATTATTGACTAGCAAAGGTTAAATATAATATTTGTTTAAACACAACAACATACATCCAGAGAACCGGACACATTGTGTAGACATTGAACATCAGCGAACGAGAAGAAATATTTGTTTAATTGATCAAAAGAGCTCTGGGAGGGTATTCCAATGGAATCCAGCCGAACAAGCTAGACACTGGATTCATCCTAATGGATGTTCAGTCCTCCTAACAACTGGCAACCTTAACAAGAGTCCTATGTTGTGTTATGTTATTTGATCAACATCATGGCACATTGGACATTCCCATGCGTGCTCCGTCCTCCGCTGCAGCAGCCATCCCAAAGCCCACTTGCTCACCGTACCCATGAGAAGTTGATTAGTATATCTTCTTTCTCTACCATGAAGGCGACACTGTCTGACATGTCCAAATTAAACTCCTAATTCTCGCTCTCTGTCCAGTGTCTGAGACTCGCCCATATCACATAAATGATTGTGACGCCCTTGTGGTGCTGGGGCCCGCAAGGAAAGCAAAGAATAGTACCACTGCAACCTACAAGGTATGTCGTAAGAGACGACTGATGTAGGACCTAGAGAAACTAATAATAATTCCTCTCGTACCATTATACGTTACATAGGGCCCACCAGTAATTTCTCCATACCGCTCTATCCTGGGCAACTCGCTCAATCTCCTCCATGGAACTGAGACCGATATTTCTTGCCTCTCTCAGCAAAGTTCGTTTCAGGGTCTCTTTAGGTCAACCTCTCTTTCTTGAACCCTTTGCATCCCACTTCAATGCCTGCTTTGATATTCGCTGATCATTTCTCCTCAAGGTGTGCCCAACATATCTCCATCTTCTCTTTCTTATAACAGTTATCACTGTGACTTGTATGTGATCTGAGCCTAAGAGCGATTGTACGTTGTTCCAGTTATATGCCTACAAGTAGGCCAGCACATCCGATTTCTGAGATGCTTTTCATTTACTAGGGTAACTTCCCTAGGCCCTACATCAGTTGCCTCTTATGACATGCCTTGTAGGTTGCAGTGGTACTATTCTTTGCTTCCCTTGCGGGCATCGACACCACACATCTCCAATTCCTCTGATCTTCTCCACAATTCTTCTGCAGATATTTATTGACATTTCCACTGTACCCTTCTTCTAAAAGTTCTAGCAAAGTGCTTAACTAGTTTTGTTATTTAGTTCACCTTCATCATATTCACCTTTATATTTATTAAGATGCATGATTACACCATTTTGTTCAGATCAGTTAGTCATAACAATGTTTTCTACCTAGCTACTTGTTTGTTTTTCAGCATTCACTGACATACCACTGATTTTGTGGTGTTGAGTGACTTTGTTATTACCAAAGACTGAATTATTGTGCTTTATTACCATTAGACATGGCAAGGACATTCAACCATTCCTGTTAGAAACAGGGGCAGAGCATACAGCCTGGACAATGATAGGACTAATAAAATTAACACAGATAATGCAGTTGACAATGTGACATCAAACATGCCCAAGACACATTCAGGTCAACCTTTGACTTTGGTCATGGAGCCTGGCCCAGTTATTAAAATGGGAACAGTGGCTGTAGGTCAGCGGAAGGGATTAGTCAGTAGAGGTGAGAATTTGACTAAACTGATAAAGGGGTTAGTTAGATGGATAGTATGTCAGTAGTAGATTAATATGGTTGTGTTTTTGTTTCTTGTTGATAACGATTTAACATAATGTTATCTGTCACTGCACAATGTATTAAATAGGTATCGTCTGGGGTAAGCTATTCTTTTGTCGCAATAGGAGCATAGGAGAAGTACTGCAACTGAATAATATGATTAGTTTAGTTTCTTATCTGTCACTCTGCACAATGTATTAAATAGGTATCGTCTGGGGTAAGCTATTCTTTTGTCGCAATAGGAGCATAGGGGAAGTACTGCAACTAAATAATATGATTAGTTTGGTTTCTTATCTTCAAGGGATTATAAGTGTGAACTCTTTTTTTTGTAATGTGCCAGGTAGTGGAGTTTGTACTTTCGACTCCTTGTAGGTGTTTTTATTATCAACCTCTTGCGTTCTCCCATTATGAATTCAGGCATAGTCAGGACGCTGGTATGGTGTTTCTGACTGATTTTTGCATGAAGACCTGCTTTCCTTTTTATCAGTGTCCCACATCATACAGGCATGCCTTCTCTGACTTCAGAGGCTGTTAGCAACTCATTTTGAACAATATCTGTTGCAAGGAGAAGAATTATGGAGATTTTAAATGCTCACTGCTTCACATTTGTTTTTCTCATCATTTTCCTGGATTTTTTCAGGAGTCTTTGCTTCTGTAAAGCTTTTTGTTGGGTGGTGTTGTGTTAGGCTCCCTTCAGCCCGTGCAAGTTTGTCAGCCTTTTTATTTCCTGGTATGCCACAGTGTGCTGGTATCCATTGTAAGACCAGTTCAGATTTTGTTGACAGAAAGCTGATTTGTTGCCGTATATCCTGAATGAGCTTGTCTTGTCTAGGACATGAGATGGCCTGGAGAACGGATCTTGAATCGCTGAAGACTGCAATTTTTTTTGCAGATACTTGCTGGTCGCTTGCAATCTGTATGGCTGCAGGAAGGGCTGTTGCCTCTGCTCTAAAGTTGGTACATGTCTCTCTTGCTGCCAGAGAGTGTGTTCTGTGTTTCCTTGGGGTGAGTGATGTAGATTCCGCTTCCTCCCTTCGTGATAGCATCTGTAGCTGAGCCATCTGTGAACACGCATGTTCATGTACTGGTGTGATATTGCTCTCGTAGCATTTGGAGTGACGTGGCTCTTTGCTCTGTCTGTATTTTTTTGGAGATTATTCCTGGGACTTCTAGGTGTATTTAGGCCATGTTTTGGTAGCATGTCCATGGCTCTGGTGTTATGGTTTCCCACATTTCTGGGTCGGTTTCTAAGATGTCTGAATGATGCATATGGAATTCTCTGGCCAGATGGTTGGGACTTTTTCCTGCGAGTCTGTTTTTTATTTTCTCTTGGAATTTTGTGTGTAGCGGGTGTTCTTTTAGTCGTTTTTGTTTTTCAAATTAAGTGTTTTAAATTTTCTGCGGAGTTCTAGAGGCTCAATGTCTGTGGTTTTTTCCATTTCTATGATAGGACTGCTTTACATTGCTCCCAGAGTTATTCTTAGTCCCTTGTTTTGCACTTTATCTAGTTTCTGTGTGTTTGTTTTGGCTGCTGTTGTCCAAGAGCTGGAGCCATATTCCATGATGGGTCTGACTGCTCCAGTGTAGACCTGCTTTAATATTTTTGAGTTTGCACCCAAGGACGTTCCAGCTAGTTTCTTCATCACAGAAAGTCTTTGTATGGCTTTTCTTTGAATCTTTTCTATGTTTGGCCTCCAGGTAAGTCTGCTGTCGAGGGTAATTCCAAGGAAGGTGGGTGTATCTGTTTGGGGTATTGTTTGGTTTTCGAAATTTATTAGTACTTTTCCTTGTGTGGGGTAGAAAACACAGGCCACAGTCTTCAAACTTAGAACGGAACCTCCACAGAGTGGGTCTCGGACTCTACAGCCTGCACCTGTAGAGCACCTAAGCAGTCCCCAGAGCACATCCTGCAAGACTGCCCCAGTCTGAGTATTGGGAGAATGGAGATCTGGCCAACAGAAACAACCCTACAAAACAAACTATGGGGACTGGTGAAGACCTCAAGCGCACCGCCTTGTTTATGACACATACCTGAGTAGTCGCATAGCGGAAGTTGATTGCAGAAGAACCTTACAGTTGAAATAGGGGCTAAGCATGAACAAGCACACTGGTGCTGTCTGCAAGGTAGAGACAGAAGATAGGCCAACCAACATCATTTGGGTACAGAGAGCACTGAAACATTGTGATGACTGCTACATTGGAGGATATAGCACATATGGATTTGTTCAATGCGAAGATGTCAATCTGTTTAGCTATACAGATTGACATCTTCGCATTGAACAAATCCATATAGCTAAACTGAACTATTTTGGGTGGGATGGGTTTCCTTTCTTTCATACCTCAGGAAATTCACTTGCAGTCGATTCCTTATGAATTTGACATTGCAGGCAATGAGAGTGTTCATGTCTGGTTAAGGAAGACAGTGCTAAAGAGCAAATTTACCAACCAGAAAGACAGTGCTAAAGAGTAAATTTACCAACCAGGAAGACAGTGCTAAAGAGTAAATTTACCAACCAGGAAGACAGTGCTAAAGAGCAAATTTACTAACCAGGAAGACAGTTCCAAAGAGAAAAGTTTCTAGCCACTGTCTTTTTAAGAGATTATAAAATGTTCTTTATATCTGAGAGATTATTTAATATATTTAGAAGAGATCAATTTATTTGCTGACTCTTTTTATTAAAATCTTCTTTTATAGCTGGAGAGATTACAAGCTGGAAAGAAATATCTCCAAAGAAAGAGATCATGTCTCCATTGTCATCACCAATGAAAGAGCAAGGGACTACGGGAACAGATCCTGGGTATCATGGAAAGATAAAAAGTGATAAAACAGAGGGATGGGTCAAAGCAGCAATTTCTCTTAGCCCTGTGAAAACATCCCCTGGTAGCAACGATATTCGAGATGCCAGCAGTGGAGTTACTGCTTCTAGTACCAAAAATGTTCAAAAGAGACAAAATCCTTCATCCAAAAGCCCACGTTTAGCACGTAAAATGGTATCAACTGCTAAATATAGCAATGCGTCAGCTATCCCCAAGAGATCTTCAATTTCATCATCATCATCATCATGTGAAACAAACAATCCAAAACCAGTAAAACCTTTCAAGGGAAAAAGTATTAGTAATTTAGAGAAGGACATGGAACATTTTGATAAACTAGAATTTGCGGACAGATATAAAATAAGTGAAGTCGCTAAATTGGACAGAATCGTTGGTATCGAGCATCAAGACAGAGCCCAGCTTCATCTAACTACATGGAAAGATATATCCCCAACAGAATCAAAGATTGAAACCACATCTTGCACCCCAAGTGAAAAACGCTCTCGGCCAGAAAGTGGGTACTTTTCAAATGAGGTTCATAGTGAGTCAAGGGAAGGAATGGATGGCTCATTGTCAGAAGAAAGTGATCATGCTGGAACCATCAAGCACAGGCCCAAGAAACAAAATGTGGTTATACCAAACTCTGAGCTAAACAGTGGAAAGAGTGAAAGCTGCTTAAGCAATGCTGTTGAAAATGGAGGTACAGAGCTGTGTGTGGAACCAACTGCAATGGATGATAGCAAGGATAATAAAGGAGACACTGTTATCAGGAAAATCAAAGCAACAGAACAAATTCCAACTTCTTCCAGAAATATGTCTTCAAACAGAAACAGTGAGATAGGCGTATCAGACAAAGTAGAAAAACGCTCTAAACCCAAACCAACTAGTGACACAACATGTGAGACAGTAGTAGCAGATTCATCAAAATTGACAACACGAATAGACGCTGTCAACAGAAAATTAAATGCAATGTCTGGAGCAGTTAATTGTGGTGCCAGGCAGTGTTACTCAGAAATGTCATCCAGAAAAGATTCAAGCTCCACTAATAGCATGGACAACAGTGACAGTATGGGTCAAAGTCAGGAGCACCCTACGTCACAGGATGAGGGCTCATTCAACGATTATTTCTTTGATGAGGATTTCATTGTTCAGTTTGGTGGAAACCTTCATACTTCAGTAGGGGTCATACTTCAAGGGTCATGTGCATTCAGTTTGGCGGAGCCCATGGTGCCAGGTAAGCTATTAGTTGTAATGTTCAGACAAAACTTTTTTTGTATATTATGTTATTCGATCAACATCATGGCACATGGGACATTCCCATGCATGCTCCGTCCTCCGTTGTAGCAACCATCCTAAAGTCCACTTCCCATGTCCAAACTTAACTCCTAATTTTTGCAATCAGTCCAGTGTCTCTTTCTCGATTGTTCTTTTTCTGCCATTTTGATCATTCTTATTGTGAAATATAAACAGCCTTTGCCAAAAACGTTTTTTTTTACGTCACATCTTCAGTGCCACTTGGAGCTCTGGTGCTTGTTTTTCGTTGATGTGTTTGATTTCAACCAGCATTTACTGGGTTCGCTCTCCGTCAGCCTTTGACTGTCCCCAGCCAACCTGCAAGGTAGCAGGTTAGTCCAGTGTCTGAGACTCACCCATCTTACATAAATGAGCATGCACTGCATTGATGACAACGGTTCTCTCCATACTTCTGCCAGCTTGTGTCGGGGTATTGTTTGCAAGATAGTCAGCATGTTCGTTACCTTGCACTCCAGCATGTCCAGGTGTGTACAGCCAAGCCATTGTGTTGAGATGTGACCTCCGAATACTGTCCACCCATTCCACCCGTGCAACGTCATGCTCGGTGTTGTTGTCTCAAAGGCACCACATACTGTTTTTGTGACTTTTTCATCTAATCTTGTCTTGTCACTTTTGCAGTGGATAGTGAGATAAAGTATGTATCTTTGTATAGAAAGTAAGTCAAATGCATTTGAAAATAAATAGAGTCTGCGGAAAATAATGAATATTAAATGGAACGAAATAATAGAAATATCTGGTCAACCACTAGCAACACCTGTTATAAGAAGAAGAAGGTGTCTCTGGTATAGAGGTTAGGTGCTCGTCTCTCATGTTAAAGGTACCAGATTCGCTCGCTCATGGAGCCATCTGGATATTTTTCCAGAGATCCTTGACCTCAGTGTAGGAGAGATCGAGTCCCTAGTTCTATCGGAGACTGGTGATAAATCATCAAAGGTCCTGTGTTTAACTTGAGCACGTAAAAGAACCCTTGGCAGTTCAAAATCGAAAAGAGCATACTGGAAAGCAAATTGCTGACCTCCTTTTCTACAGTTCGTCAGGTAATTTTTGGTCTTTCTGCTCATATCTTTCCTTGTGGGTTCAAGTCAAATGCACATCTGGTTATGATGTTTGATTGTTTTCCGAGAGTGTGTCCAATCCATCGCCAATTTCCATAACCTACACTTGTTTTGGTTTCTAATCTATTCACCACAAGTCTGTTTTTATTATCACTTCTGCTATGGAGTATGAGGGGAAAAACATCTGGTGGTGAATGTCCGCAGTTTAGATGTAATATCCTTAGTCACATGCCATAACTAAGAGCCAATAGAGCAGGACAGACTTTATATTTGTGCTGTGCAGTCTAATTTGATTTCTCCCAGAGATAAAAGCTGTAAGAGTTACAAGCAGAACAGAGATATTATTTGTTTAATTATGTGGACATTATTTTGCAGGTTTTCCAGGACATAATGACAGCAATGTTGACAAACAGCATCCTATACTGCCACAATCTTTTAATGGAAGCTACACAGCATTTGGAGCCCTAAGAGACTCATTTCTTCAGGTAATGCTAAATTTGAAGGGTTTCAGTAGTTAATCTTAGACTCAACATCTCCAATAGCTTGTCTTGCAATTATACTGAAGACTCATGTCAGTAAAACAAATGCTAGTTGAAATAGGTGTTTCAAGCAATCAGGTAAGCACATACAACGAAAAAGAAAAGTCTTTCTTTCTTTTTTTCGAATTCTGTTTTTCATCACAGTATCAGGATAAGAAGAGATTTCTAGAGGATACTTTTGTGTGTGCTTCATAAATAGTGGTATTCACTGCCTCTGTTATTTCTGAGGTCCACCTTGAAAAATCCAGAAAAAAAAAGAAAAGTAAGGCAATGTAATAAACAACCCAGAATCAAAACTAAGTCCATACAAGTGGCTGCTTCACATTTCCACAAGAGACAAACATGCTTGATATCTTAACCAAATGATCTCTCAACAAAGGGATCACAAGAGTCTTTTTGAATATTGGCTCCCCCAAATATTGAATATGTGCCTAGTTCGTCCAGATATTGTTATAGATGTAATTTCTGTATATATTAAGAGTTCAACGCATAATCTACTTGCCATACTCAGAATTTGTACCAGTCCAAATCTGCACTACATGGTTATCAAGTTACCAGCACTCTGCCTAGACGCTTGATCTCTATTGTGGCTAGTTTTATTCTACCACACTTGATCTCTATTGTGGCTAGTTTTATTTTTTCAAGATGTCAACGTCCAGGTTTGGCACTGAAGGTTTGACTTGTTGATCACATTACTATCAGGAAATCTTCTTCAAATGCTTCATATTGACCACTTGTTAACCACTCTATGTGATTTGTATGTGATCTGAGCCTAAGAGTGGTTGTACTTTATGCCAGTTTTGTGCCCACAAGTAGGCCAGCACATCCGATTTCTGCGATGTTTTTATTTACTAGGTAGCTTCCTAGGTCCTACATTAGTTGCTTCTTGCCTTGTAGGAAGCAGCCACAATGGTACTATTCTTTGCTTCCCTTAGAGCCCCTGCACCTCACGGGTGACTATCAGGAAATGAGATAGCAGACAAGCTGGCTAAGGAGGGAACAAA
The DNA here is from genome assembly GCA_020796225.1 of Arion vulgaris. NCBI lineage: Eukaryota > Metazoa > Mollusca > Gastropoda > Stylommatophora > Arionidae > Arion > Arion vulgaris. The sequence continues at coordinate 34,846,366 of CM036768.1, read as the reverse complement.
ATTGATGTCTGTGTCTGAGAGTAAGAGAACAGGGCGCCACACCTCCAAATGATTTTGTTTTTTCCGATCCAGAAGCACTTGAGCTGAAAGCTCTTGGCTCGGTGTCATGGACATCGTAACCCTTCGGCTCGGTGCCACGAACACCGTAAATCTGGGGAACCTGTGGCTTTTCTGCCAGTCCGCGGAGTTGAACCCGCACTTACAGAGGACTAGTCACCCGTAGTCCAACGCGCTACGAACACGCTGGGCACGCGGCCCTCCAAATGATAAGGCCTAGTACTTGAGGTCTCTAAAACTCTTCTAAGCCCCTGCAAGTACAGTATGCAATGAATGACCGTAACCTATTTTAATTTACATGTACATCTCTGGTTCCAATAAAATGTAGTTCTCTTCCACAGAATGAGGACTTGTACTCTGGCCCTTGTGAGTCTGAAGTATCTGGGACAGGTAGTCGAACATCTATGGATGTATCATCCTCGGAGAGAGAAATGATGTGTTCTAGTGACATGCTGGATTTTCCAGTCAATGAACCTCTGTTTACACCACCTTGTGTGAGTACATCACAGGTAAGAAAAAATACCCTCATGTTTTACTGTTTAACGTTTACAATACGACAAGTCCCTTAATGAACCATTCCAACTGTATCAATTTTCCAACAAGCCATTTCACGATCCTAAACATTACAAACAAAATTAATCACAGAAACAATCTGCTATTTGTTGTATATAATTTTTGTATCTAGAATACATCAGATGAATTTATAGTGCCTTCCATTACAAATTGTATTTTAAAATGGTGTCGCCCGAGTGGTTACCGGCCCAAATTTGGGGTGTAAAGAATAGAACCACTGTCGCATGTCATAAGAGGCGACTAAGGAGGTTTGGCTGAAATCGGATGCACATGTCCTAAACGTGTAGAAGTCTATGCGTTTAGGGGCCTACTAAACAAATGTGCAACGTATACACGTTCTTTGCAAAGATCAAACATATCACAAAGAGTGATTCAAATTGGTCGTAAAGAACAAACGCAAAGAAGAAGAAGAAAATGGTGTCTAGGTATGCGCATACTAAGAGTTAATGTGATTTGGAAACTTTATTAGAATGTGTTATGAAAAGTGAGCACTGGGAGGAGGGGGAGAAGGGTCTCTAAGTTTTTGCTAGATCTTTAACAAGTTAGATTATCTTTTATATCTGAATTCAGGACCAGAACTTGTCAACTGATAGCCTGTCTCATCACTTGGAAGAAGGTGAAGCACAAGTCACAGCTACCACTAGTCTGAGTGGAAGTCGCTCATCCTCCACTACTGCTGATATTACAGTCAAGTGTGGACCACACAAGGATGCTTACTTCTTATCATTTGATGGCGGTTCACAAGGTTTGTCTTCATTTTTGTTTCATTTATAAATTGAGATTATTTGTTATTCATCTATTTTGAATATATCAATGTATAACAGAAATTAAAAAGAGAATAGGAATGGCCAAGGATAATTTTAACAGTATGAGAAAGTTACTGACAAATTACAAACAGGCTAAAAATGAGAATGATCAAATGCTATATATATTCTATATTAATGTATGGCTCTGAAACATGGACAATGAACAAGCAGTTAGAAGACAGAATTGATACATTAGAGATGTGGATATATAGAAGAATAGGCAGAGTTTCATGGACAGAAAAATAGACAAATAAACAAGTTTTAGAAAAACTAGGCACGCAGAAACAATTATTAAGAGAAATAAAATTTAGACAAGTAAAGTATTTTGGGCACATAAAAAGACATGACACCATGATAAAATCTTTACTAGAGGGGAAAGTTGAGGGGAAGAGCAAGAGGAAGACCGAGAGATAAGTGGGAGGAAAACTTTAAGAAATGGACAGGTTACAGTCTGGTAGTGTGCAACACCAAGGCGAAAGACAGAGGATGCTGGAGATTCAATGCAGCCAACCTTCGATGTGGAGACGGCACCTGATGATGATATTTTGAAATATGTTGTTGTTATTGGTTACTGAATTTTTCTTCTGCTGTGTTCGCCCGCTACGAATTCAGGCTTAGTCAGGGCACCAGGTATGGCGTTTCTGATTAATTTTTGCTTGAAGGTCTGCCACATCACAGTCATCCAGGCAGTCCATAGGTGCTCAGTCTCCCCCAATGCTAAAAATCCCTTGGATTACTTAAATGACTAATGTTAATGTGTTGAAAGAAGTCACACACAGAGAAAAACTTATTATCTATAATAGAATGTCATCATTTTTCTGGCATGTGATGAGAAAGGGAAGATTAGAACACATTGTGACAACCGGAAACATCAATGGGAGATAAGAGAGAAAAAAAAAGTATGGTGTCATTAAAAATAATTATGACAGTTTTCTTATTTTTATACAGAGTTTTGTAAATATATTTCTAAATTTGATTTCTGTAACTGTGTCCTTTTTTTAATGAATGGACATTTAGCCCATCACACAACCCTCCAATCTGGAGGACCAGGAGGCCACATTTAGTCTGACATCTCTCCTTTAACCAGTCCGGCTTAGGTAACCCTGCCAGCATAGTTCTCTGGGTCATTGAAGTACGCATGCCCCTCCCGGCACTACAAGTTAAGGGCCTCATGGAAGGGTATTGATAACTTTGTAAAAACTAAATTCACAATCTACTTAGAAATAAAAATGGATGCTGTTTCTCCATTTAAAATTAATTGTAACTTGTTTTTTTGAGTTATCATTTTGTATATTTTTGTGTTTTTTCACCCCAGGAAAGTTCTCTACTACAGAAAGTGAGAGCTCCTATGTATCCCAGACATCTTCGCTAGGTGATAAAGCAGGTATGTTGATTGTTTAGCTAGTAGATTTATGACAGTCTTATCACATCTATCACATGTTTGATCTGTTGGTAGAGCCACTGTTGTTTCTTTTCATTTGAGAAATTGGGAGCTAAGATTTAGTGATTAACATGACAGAAGTGGTCTACAAGGCGTGTTCTGTGCCAGACTGCATCTAGCAGAGTTGGGGTCAGCTAGTCTCTCTATTAAGGAAGATGAAAATTGAAAATTAATACCCTGCTGATAACCCATAGAACACACAAGCCAATCCCACTTCTCAGTGGTGTAGACCAGGAAACTTTGACCGCAAGTTCCAAGGCTAATGGGGCTCTGGCTGCCTAGGAAATAGACCCCACTAAAATTTTGATGTTTAGGAACTTAGGAAGGCAATCCTGAATAAAAAAGCTGTTAGAAACCAGATGTGCTAGCTTGCGGGTATGTAGGCTCTTAACTGGCACAAGGAACACACATTCTAAGAGGCAAATCATATAGAGACTACAAAGAATAGTTTAACAAGTGGTTGATGTAGAGTGAACAAAGAAGAAGAGGAGGACAGAAGACAGTATTAGGAACTGCAAACAAAGCCCTACTCTATCTTCAAGTGGTTCCTCTTGTAGCAGGCTGCATAATTACAGGTAGGGATCTAAGAGGGAAGACAAACATGACCCCCAAAAAGATCCTGCTGAAAATAGATCTGTCAGGTTGAAATACTCATATCACCCGAGTGGTTACCGGGGCTAAATTTGGGATGTAAAGAATAGAACCACTGTTACCTGCCACACATGTCGTAGAGGCGACTAAGGAGGTTTGGCTGAAATCGGATGCACGTGTCCGCTAGGGAATGCTAACCCGAAACAAATGCTTGCAGAAAACGGATGCACCAGGCCGTTAGGCGCATAACTTGTTCATCGACCCTCACAATGAGGAATGGGATAACGGATTCCACGGTCACCAATCTGCCTTGGAGATTTAGCCACACAGTAAGAATGTCAGACCTACCATCACAAGGGTGGCCAAAACTTACTGCGGGAAGAGGTCAACACAAACGGGAAAGCAGAAATCATAGGAATTATATCCTACAGAACTGCCCACAGTATGCAGACTTCAGAAGAAAGAGGTGGCCCACTTACACCAGCGTCCAAGACAAACTATATGGCGTGGCTGATAATCTGAGGCAGACGGCTGCCTTTATTAGTGAATCCGAAATCCCAATCTAGTGAGATGCAGAAGAAGAAGAAGAACTCATATATCCCAGTCTTGCTGTAAAATGGGACACTAATTCACAAATGCATTCTTCATTGTGAATAACGTGAGGATCAAGTAATAATCTTCAGACTGCACATGTCACAATATACTAAGATGCCATATGTTGAACAAGTTAGAGATGAAGATCACATGAAGTTTACACAGCCATCACTAGTACTATTCTTCAATTAAGTAGCTTATAGAAGATAATGAAACGATGAGGATGTTTAACCGATGGGTCTGTGCATTGCTATAAAAGTCAGGCTGGGGTTTCTTGGTTAGCTTGCATTGTAGGGTTGTTGCAGAGTGAAATGGAGTATACAGAACAATTACTTCTAGTATGAGGATGGAGGTTGAGGCCATTACTGCTGCCCTGCATTGTCTCTCTGGGACTCCGTTTATTGGGGCTGTTGTTATTCTGATTCTCAGTCGATGCTTCGGAACATCCAGAATTGCAAATTCCGGTATGAGGGGATGTCGTCTATAGAGGTTTCCAACCTCTAAAAACTCAACATGGATCTACTGTCCTGGGCATGTGGGTGTTCACGGCAATGAGAGAGCGGACAGGCTTACACACAGAGGATTGATTGTTGGGAAGCTTAGGATGGATAAGAGGTATTTTCTTTAGTCTCTTGGCTACCTACTGTTGTATGAGGACAGTAAAATTAATGTTGAACCAATCCAGCGATTTAAGAAGTTTAGAATTACATTTAGAATTGTACAAGTAGAGCTGGATGCTTGAGAGGCAAAGAGAGGAGTGTGTTTAACCAGCTAGCCACAGGAACCATAGTATGCATACACTTCAAATTCTGTTGGGGGAGACTGAGCAATTATGGGTCTGCTCAGAGTGCTGTGACTATAATGCCAGCTCAATAATGCAATAACCAATCATCCATTTCTATTCAGATATTGAAACCTGGGGACTGACCACTGCTTTCCTACAAACTGTCCAGCATATGAAGATTAGAGACAGTTATTTTGACTGTCACTAATACATTCCTGGACAAGGTCTGTGGAAGATATAAGCAGATTTGTTGTACACAGATTTGTTTAAATAGCATTCAGGCTGCTTGAAAATCTGAGCAGAAGAGGACAAGTTCTATGAGGATATAGGTTGCTTCATTTTAAAATATTAAAGTTGATCATGAAAAGGGATTCACCTGCTTGTGTTCATGACAATGTTAGAGTAGGCAGACTTGCATCAGCAAGCCACCTATAGTCAGGACGTTGGAGATGGATAAGGGAGACATAAGGCAGTTGATTAACGACTGTCTGTTGAATGAGGCTAGTGCAGTTGTTAAACTTGATAGCTGCTAGCTTAATGTGTTGCTTACCTACAGGCCTGTTGGATAAGGGCACTGCATTTGATGCTACGTTTATAGCTATATAATGAAAGAGGGAGAATGGAACCACATTTACTACCATCACGTGCCTACAATAATCAACATTCAGGGTGTAGAGCACAAGGCAGGCCAAGAACACGATGGATAGATAACATCTCAGAGTCCCTGCGAAAGCATGGACTGACAACGTCAAGCGCAACACACCTGGCACAAGATAGAAAACTAACTCCCCACGGCTTCACGTGCAAATGTGGTTAAGATAAGATAAGAATGAAAGAGGATCCATTTTCATACCATGTAGTATCAAGTATTAGCATGTCCCTTGCATTTTGTCGCTTTCATCACTGCCCACCTGAAAAATCTCTGTCCTTTGCAAGTTTTCCCTTGCAAGATGTCCCTTGCATTTTGTCGCTTTCATCACTGCCCATCTGAAAAATCTCTGTCCCTTGCAAGTTTTCCCGCCACCTCCAGTGGCATGTCCAAGGTTTCTTTGATGTTTTGCTTCCACCTTTGCCTTGGTAGTCCCTGCCTTGTACTCCAGAAACCATGCCTTCCCTTACCATTCTCTCCAAACCACTGTGAAGCTTAATATGGCCAAAATAATAATCTTCCGGGACAGGATGTTATGAGCCAATGCTCCTCGGTATGCAGATCTTGTAGTATGTCTTTGTTTTTTCTCTTCTCTGACCAGGATGTTCTAAGAACAAGAACTTTTCTGTAACACCATGTGGTGTGTATATATTAGAAAGTACAGTGCTAGGCCCATATTTTTCTTTGATCAGCAGCATATGATGGGGGATGTGGTCAACATCACCACTGTATAGCTATGATGTTTGATCAATATACAATAATGCAGAATACTTCAAGACATTCTATAAAAATAATGTACTGATATCTTATTCACAGGGAGTCAGTCTCTCAGCTCTGGAGCAGATGCAGAAGATGAACAGTCCAGCAGTTTTCAGTTTGCCAACCATAGATCTCGCACTGCTACTGTGTCCACAGCAACAGAGACTGGAGCTGCTGGTGAAGGTAGTAACTTCGCTGCAGTGGCTACTCTTGCGGGGGGAAGTGGGGACAACAAGGCACACAACAGACTGTGCACCTGGAACATGAAGGGTAGTCGATACCCTGGAAGAATATGTCTGGAAGCATTACAGGTAGATTTCTTATTTAATTAACTATGTGGAGTATGCATATAATGTATAGTAGCTTTCTGTGCTAACAGCGATTGATGGAGAAAGTGGTGAAATGGTTCAGCAATTTGCTTGCGTTCTGAATGTCATGGGTTAGAATCTGGACTGTATTCGGTTGAGAAATGCATTTTGTTCTGGTGATCCCTTACAATTGTTGCTTGCAGCTACAGAGTTTATGTTTTGTGCAGTACTCTTTGCAGGTTTTTTTTTCCCTATCCGCTCTTCGAGGAGCATAGGGCCTCACCAATTGTTCACCACTCTTTTCGGTCTCTGGCAGTCCTCTTTATGGTCTCCCAGGACAATTCAGCACTCTTCAGTCTTCAGCATCAGCTTCTTGGTTGGCTGCTGCGTGTCATCTGTCTCCGGCATGGAGCCCTAGTCCTTCCGGAACAATTTGTTTTTGGTTTTTGTAACTACATTCTTTTTTAAATTGATGGGTTATTAAGGTACACAAGCCATTCCGTAGTGGGCATGGAATATTTTTCAGACCATAATGACTATCAGGTTGACCCAGCCTCAATTGGGTACCAGGAAACTTAAAAGTAAAGTCGGCCAGGGTGCTGTTGACCGCATCCCCCATCCTGTACTGATGGTCAATGGAAAATATGAGCCTAACACCATATTGTCCAATATACCTCGAGGTATGAAAAATGGTTCGTTTACTGTTTGTCTTTTTTTTTACCTCAGAAGTCGGAGTGAGGCTCGCGTGAATGGCGAGGGACACTGATGATAAGGAAAGCATGCCTTCAAGCAAAAATCAGTCAGAGGTGTCATATTCTTCTGCTTTCTCACTAGATTGGGATTTCGTATTCTCTAATAAAGGCAAACGTCTGCCTTAGATTATCGGCAACGCCATACAGTTTTGTAGTTCTGTAGGATATAATTCCTATGATTTCTGCTTCCCTGTTTGTGCCGACCTCTTCCAGCAGTAAGTTTTGGCCTCGTGATGGTAGGTCTGACATTCTTACTGCGTGGCTAAATCTCCGAGGCAGATTGGCGACCGTAGAATCCACTATCCCATTCCTCATTGTGAGGGTCGTTGCACCATGTTATGCGCCTTACGGCCTGGTGCATCCGTTTTCTGCAAGCATTTGTTTCGGGTTAGCATTCCCTAGCAGACACGTGCATCCGATTTCTTCAACCAAACCTCCTTAGTCGCCTCTTACGACATGCGTGGCAGGTAACAGTGGTTCTATTATTTACACCCCAAATTTGGGCCCTGACTATGCCTGAATTATAGTGAGTGAACCATTAAAAAAAGGTCTTGCAAAATGTAGATTTGTTATTAGATGCAAGCAATGTCTATTCTGATTAACTGTGATTCATCCACTAATCTGGAACACTTCATTTCATATTGCGTATTATTTGTTCCATTTTATTTCAGGAGTATTTGTCACAGTCATCAGGCTCCCCTGGTTCTCTTTCACAGAGTGCTGGCTCTCACAAGTTATCTCCCATATGTGCAGCTCTACTATCAAGTGGAGAACTAGAGAAACATTGTGCACGTAAGTCTAGTTTCTCATTTAAGAACGACTACAATAGTTTTTAAAAATAATTTGCTTGTTTATCTTGGTTAAGTGCTGCCTTCGTTCCAAAGGTACTCAGTTGTCCTCTTGTAGCCATTGGAATATTTTTCCAGAGATCCTGATCTCAGTGTAGGTGAGATTGAGTTCCTAGTCCTATCAGAGACAGATGATAAAACGTAGGTTCTGTGTTCAAGTTGAGCATGCAAAAGAACCGTTGGCAGTTTGAAAAGAACAGGCTGGAAAGACGCTGCCTGGAAAAAATTCATTAGCAAGATTAAAAAATAAAATTTGTACAAACTATTCTCACCATCTAAATTACATCAGGGGCCCTCGCTGATGCTACAGAGTTTGTGCACTGCCGCTGATATCTTGCTGTGTAAGAAAGAGATCAGAGCAGACATGATTACTCACCAAAGTGCATATGATGATAGCCTTATCAATGAATTAATCATGAATGGCACGAGTCAGCTCTGATGGCAATAGAGAGAAATAAATTTGCTAAAGATGGAATGACTTACAAGACAACAAGATGGCTTTTGGGCAGCATAAAGTTTTTTGTTTTTCTGATCCAGAAGCACTTGAGCTTTTCAGCTCTTCGGCTCGGTGCCATGGACATCGTAACCATTCGGTTTGGTGCCACGAACACCATAAATCTGGAGAACCTGTGGCTTTTTCTGCCAGCCCACGGAATTGAACCCGTACTCACAGAGGGCTTGTCACCCGCAGTCCAACGCGCTATGAACACGCTGGGCAGGCGGACCATAAAGTTTTTAAAGAAACGTAGCTACACACAGCCATTAATACACTCATTCTCCAACTGGACGAAGTGTTATGTGGAGTCAGACTAGAATAAAATTCATTGTTAAGTGTGTCCTTCTAGCACTTCATACTTCTTCTTCTTTTTCTGCTTCTCACCAGATTGGGATTTGGATTCTCTAATAAAGGCTGCCGTCTGCCTCAGATTATCACTTCTCGTGTAAGTGGGCCAACTCTTTCTTCTCAAGTCTGCATACTGGGTGCAGTTCTGTGGGATATAATTCCTATGACTTCTGCTTCCCCTTTTGCGCAGACCTCTTTCCCGCAGTACGTTTTGGCCACCCTTGTGATGGTAGGTCTGACATTCTTACTGCGTGGCTAAATCTCTGAGGCAGATTGACGGGCGTAGAATCCGTTATTCCATTCCTCATTGTGAGGGTCGTTGCACCATGTTATGCGCCTTACGGCCTGGTGCATCCATTTTCTGCAAGCATTTGTTTCGGGTTAGCATTCCCTAGCGGACACGTGCATCCGATTTTAGCCAAACCTCCTTTGTCGCCTCTTACGACATGCTGGCAGGTAACAGTGGTTCTATTCTTTACACCCAAAATTTGGGCCTGGTAACCACTCGGGCGGCACTTCATACACAAGTATAGTATTTATTTCTTTGTTCCACTATGTATTGCCATGTTGTGGCGACTGCAAATTTTAGCAGTGGTTACTTATGATATACCAGAAGCTGATGCTGTCTACCATTGAGTATGCTCTGGCTCGTTCTGACAATCAGTGGCACACAAACAAACAGACTGGCAAGAATTTGAATATGTTGTAGCCATTCTGACAATCAGTTAGAGTACTTATGGATCTGCCCATAGTGCTATGTTGTTGGTTCAGTAAAACAACTTTTGTTACTGCCTGTAGTACCATTTTTTAGGGCGGTGTAATGCCCGAGTGGTTACCGGGGTCCAGATTTGGGGTGTAAAGAATAGAACCACTGTTGCCTGCCACGGATGTCGTAAGAGGCGATCAAGGAGGTTTGGCTGAAATTGGATGCACATGTCCTAAACATGTAGAAGTCTGCGTTTAGAAACCTACCAAACCAATGTGCAATGTATACACGTTCTTGTCAAAGATCAAGTGTATCACAAAGAGTGATTAAAATTGGTTGTAAAGAACGATCCGAAAAGAAGAAGGGCGGTGTATGACAGGTGGGAGGATGCTAGTGCATGGCTAGCGAAGTTGTTCAGGTTAGGATTTTTCATTTATGTCCACAACCAAAAAATCCTTGGCCTTACCGTGAATTGAACTCAGGTCTCCCGCATGGGTGCCGCGCTCTAATCCATTCGACCAGATGTTCCTCTGTTGGTTCAGTAACCAGAATTAATGTTCTTACTTCTATCTTCCATAATTATCTTTGTCCTGTCCACATAATGTCAAATGTTTCAAACTACATTTTCATGCTGGAATTGGATTGTCTGGGCTTGAAGGCACAACATTTCGCAGTTTGACCTCTGTGAACTACAGCACAACATATTAATACTCGGGGGTATCTATCGAAGTGGTTGAGACTTCTGCTAGTTGTTCCAAAGGCTGTGGATTCGAATCCGGGTTGAGTCACATGCACAATTGTTCCATGAGATCCCTAGGATTGTTTCTGGAGCTACAAAGTTCATGCTTTATGCAACACTCTTTGCAGATGTTGTGTCATGTCTGCCAACAGTGACGAGAGCCATTGGAGAAACCTAGTGCAATGAAGTTAATCCCTCACATTTAGACACTTTTTTGGTATCAATGCCGCCCGAGTGGTTACCGGGGCCCACCCGAGTGGTTACCGGGGCCCAAATTTGGGATGCAAAGAATAGAACCACTGTTACCTGCCACGCATGTCGTAAGAGGCGACTAAAGAGGTTTGGCTGAAATTGGATGTATGTGTTCGCTAGGGAATGCTAACCCGAAACAAATGCTTGCAGAAAACGGATGCACCAGGCCGTAAGGCGCATAACATGGTGTAACGACCCTCACAATGAGGAATGGGATAACGGATTCTACGGTCGCCAATCTGACTCTGAGATTTAGCCATGCGGTGAGAATGTCAGACCCACCATCACGAGGGTGGCCAAAACTTACTGCAGGAAGAGGTCGGCACAAAGGGGGAAGCAGAAATCATAGGAATTATATCCTACAGAACTGCCCCAGTATGCAGACTTGAGAAGAAAGAGGTGGCCCACTTACACTAGTGTCCAAGACAAAATGTATGGCGTGGCTGATAATCTGAGACAGACAGCTGCCTTTATTAGAGAATCTGAAATCCCAATCTAGTGAGAACGCAGAAGAAGAGGAAGTATCAATGCTCTTTCGCTGAAATCAGAAACAGTGGTTAACATGATTATTCTAGAGCCAGCACTAACAAACAACAACATATAGATTCAAATCTAAGAACTGTCTTTAAGTTAAGTTAATTGCATATCCTTTACAGGACTTTGCGAATCAACCCCAGCGTTTTAAACGCTGTTTGTGATGTTTCTAGGCATTATTACGTTCAGTAGTTTGCCATTGCTTTCGAACGGGTGGTGCCATCGTCCTTTGTAAAAAACCAGCGAAACAATTTGCAACCAAATTGTCCGCAGCGTGATTCGAACTCGAACGTCGGGGTTAATAGACCGAGTCACTATCCCCTAAGCCACAGGTGCCACCTAGAACTGTCTTTACTGTCTGTAATACTGATTTTTAGGATGGTGTAAAATGGGGACATGAACCTGAGGAATTTAATAGCTGCATGACTAGTGCAGTCGTTGCGAAACTGTTCATGTTAGGATTGTTTCTTTATGCCCCTGACAGAAAAAACTCTTTAGCCATACACAGGATTGAACCCGGGTATCCTGAGCTCTAATCCATTTTGCTATATGCTCCTCTAATAATAGTCTTAATATTGACTGTTACTTTTGTTTGTTTCAGCCAAGACATCTAATGGTTCATTGATCAAGAGAGGCGGTCGTCTAACAACTTGGAAACAGATACGAAATCTGCGCAACCTGGGGAAAACTAGAGAAGTTAATGTCGAGAAATCAAAATCCTTACCTGAGTTGACAACAAACAGGTAATAGATTTGGAAACCTTATCAATAGTTGTTGATGGCTGTTGAATGTTGAGATGTTGAATCGATCAAGCGATTTAGGCAGTTTTGAGTTACCTGCTGTACAAGTAGAACTGGATGCCTGAGGGGCAGAGTGAGATGTGTGTTAATCAGCGAGCCACGGAATCATCAGTATGCATGCTCTTCGATATTTGTTGGGGGAGACTGAGCACCTATGGGTCTGCCTGGAGTGCAATGATGTCAGTTTAGTAACCAATAACCAATAGTTGTAACAATGAGGCAGATGATGATTCTCTGTTTAGTAGATGTAATTTCTATCATATGCTGCATTAAGCTTAGATTTTAGCTGCATGGTGTTGGCTGAAACAATGAGGCAAAATTGTGAAATTCTGCTGGCAAATCCTGAAATTCTTACCTTTTAGTGCAATTCAAACGAGTTTTCAGAAATGAACGCCTGAACTTTTGCCTCCACAACCACTGGGTTTCCATTATGCATCCAAAATATTTGAATTGTCTATTTGTCATCATCATCATCATCATCATCAGGTGCCGTCTCCACATCGAAGGTTGGCTGCAATGAATCTCCAGCATCCTCTGTCTTTCGCCTTGGTGTTGCACACTGCCAGACTGTAACCTGTCATTTCTTAAAGTTTCCCTCCACTTATCTCTCGGTCTTCCTCTTGCTCTTCCCCCTCAACTTTCCCCTCTAGTAAATGTTTTATCATGGTGTCATGTCTTTTATGTGTCCAAAATACTTTATTTGTCTGAATTTTATATCTCTTAATAATTGTTTCTTCATGCCTAGTTTTCCTAAAACTTGTTTCTGTCCATGAAACTCTGCCTATTCTTCTATATATCCACATCTCAAAGGCATCAATTCTGTCTTCTAACTGCTTGTTCATTGTCCATGTTTCGAGCCATACATTAATATAGGATATATATAGTATTTGATCATTCTCATGTTTAGCCTGTTTGTGATTTGTTTGGATGTCAGTAATTTTCGCATTCTATTGAAATTATCCTTGGCCATTTCTATTCTCTTTTTAATTTCTGTTATACATCTGCCATCATCTGTTATCATCTGACCGAGATATAAGAAGCTTTTTACTTGATGTAGTAATTCTCCATGTATTTTATATTCATTTTAGGTTTTTCCATTTCCTTGTTGATTACCATAGTTTTACAAACTGATATGCACAAAAACTATCAGTAATATTTTTAAATAGAAAAACAAGGAGGTATATAACAGTTAGAATCATGCACATATAAATATTAAAGCGGACAGCACAGGATTTAAACACAGCTACCGAAGCTTTAGTTACTCTCAAAAATAACCTGCTGAAAATGGGTTTCCAGTTTCATCTGCTAACCACGCACAATAGAGCTGTGTGGTTGAGGACTCCGGGAAACAATAGATGATCTTGGGATCTAGGAACCCAACTGATACGTGCTACCCGTTTCAGCTTGATGATCTAAGGAACTTTAAGACACGATATCTTTCAGTTGTCTGCCCAATCTTTAAATTTTAAAATAACTCCTTTTCATTTCAGTAATTCCTTTCTCATTTCAATGATTACCTTCTTATAGAAGCATTTTTTAGCCAATGAAAGAGTAACTAATGAAATCCAACATAGATGCAATAAAGAAAAATCAAATCATAGGGAAAATGGCAACAATTTTGAAATTATTGAAAACTAGGCATGTCACCCTGAATACTACAAGAGTATTGTACAACACATTCTTTCTCCCAACATTATGTTATCAGCTCCAAACCTAGATGCTGACATCAAATGATAGAAGATAGCTAGTCATGACAGAGATGAAGTGTCTATGCAGAATGATGGGCGTATCAAGAAGAAACCGGTTTAGACATGAAGACCCCCAAAAAAAAAAGTTGGCAAAACATCAATCTTCTATTATCTTAACCACATTTGCCATGAAGCGTCATGGGGAGAGTTAGTTTTCTATCTTGTGCCAGGTGTGCTGCGCTTGACGTTGTCAGTCCATGCTTTTGCAGGGACTCTGAGATGTTATCTATCCATCGTGTTTTTGGCCTGCCTCGTGCTCTGCGCCCTGAGTGTCGATTATTGTAGGCACCTGAAGGTAGTAAATGTGGTTCCATTCTCATTAGATGGCCGAACCACTTGATTCTTTGCTTCTCGATGTACTGTATGCATTGTATAGTACCAACGATGCTACTGATATTCTCGTTTCTCACTCTATCTCGCCTTGTAACGTTGACAGCTTTCGTAGACATCTCATTTCACATGTTGTAATCTTTCTTTCTAGTGTCTTAGTCAGGGACCATGTTTGGCACTGATAGCAGAGAGTTGGAATAAATATGCAGTTTATCAGTTGTCATCAATACTGAACTTTATCAAGAAACAACAAATTAAATGGTTTGGCCATATAAGCAGATTACCAACAGACCGCCTCAAAGAACAATGCTACTTCCATACAGTGGACACAAAGCAAAGATTTTCCATGCAAACGGTGGACCACAGAAATAACAGGCAGTGAGAGCACTTTTATGAAGCGCACACAAACGCCCAATCTATAAATCTCTTCTAATTCTGACTCTGTGAGTCAACCCAGAATTAAATAAAACAAAGAAAGAAGAAATTCTTTTATCTTTTCAGAATTTCAACTCCACCCAGAATTAACATAATTTTATGTGTCATGTAATTATCTTAAGTGCAACGGGCACGTTTGGAAGCAAATTTGTTTCTCTGAAATTTTTACAAAAGGTAAAAATAGACCTCACTGTTCAGAAAGCAATGGCAAACTACTGAACGTATAAGTGGTGCCTAGAAAATTTACTGTGGTTGATGGCTACGTCCTGTAAAGGATATGCCACAATTTCATTTCAATTATTTTAAAACTGATATGGTTTGTTTTTTTTGTCCATATTTTAAAGACAATTCTCAGACGAGACATCAGACGAAGAAGAAATACCGAAACCTAGAAAGACTTCTGACTATGAACGAGACACAGAGGATGCTGCTCACAGTTTTCATCTCAAACAGCATTCATCTTACGTTCTTGATCTGTACCAGAGACTGAGAACACAGTCAAACCCACCTTCACCTGATACTCTTGCCAAAATTGATCAGGTAGAAACTGCTAAGTTTTTGATACTTCTTTGTTTCTTTTCTGTTTGTCTTTCACAAAAAATCTGACAAATGATCATAAGAAAATTCTTGCATGTATGTTGTTGTAAACACTTCTTACAAATGATCGTAATAACAAATTCGTTCATCATTTATCAGTTATATGAGTGCCAGTTTGGTGCGGGGCCCTGAGGAAGCAAAGATTAGTACCAGTGCCACCTACAAGGAGGCCTGTTGTAAGAGGTGATTGATATAGGAGCTAAGGAAGCTACCCTAGTAAATAAAAGCATCGCAGAAATTGGATGTGCTGGCCTACCTGTAGACGCATAACTGGCACAACGTACAATCTCTAGAGTGGTTAACACATGGTCGATATTGAGCACTCAAAGAAGAAGTTTTATGAGGACTATCATCATAGCACTCCGGAGGTGTCTATAGGTGCTCTGATCTCCGACTCAACAAATCTAGCAGCATCCTGTGGCCAAACATGCCAATTCGATGTTGATTAATCAATATATTTTGCATATTTGGTATGTTGTTTTTTTCGGGCTGTACCAATATCGACACCAATCTCTCTCAATCTGGTCAGCGACTGGGATTCGCAACACTGAAACTCCTCTGTTCGGAAAGACTCTCTCAATGTGCTAAGAAAGTCACTTCGGTCCTTTGCAGCTCCCTCTGATATAGCCGTGCGTCATTCTATCAGCTCGTTCACTACCCTTTACTCCTGCATGCACAAGGACAAAAATGGTGATTTCTCTGACCCCTGTCTATCATATGTGCTGTAAACACTTCTTACAAATGATCATAATAAAATTTCTTGCATATAATGCTGTAAACACTTTTTTGAGATGATCGTGATAACAAATTCTTGCACATGATCTTGAAAAAAATAATGCAAATGTTCTAAATAAAATCGTATATGTAAGCTAGACCAAGTTTCCTACTGTTTCTGTACTTTGTAAAACTACCTTACTTTGTTTTTCAGTGTTTTGCCTTTATGTTTAGGTAACCAACACATACTTCAAGGAATGTCTTTATCCCTTTCATGCATTAATTTTTGGGATGAATATTGTCTTGTCGTGATTATATCACAGTAGAAGTACACATTAATTTACTGCTTCATCAATAAGCACACCATCCACAGTTAGTCCTTAAAAGTAGGCTGTGTGCGTCAGAGGTCACAAACAGGCATGTGTAACTATGAAAGGAACAAATAGTGGTTGTCCACTAACGTGGACACTATGCGTGAATAGGTTAAGATTTGGCATAACCTGTTTGAGAAGTTTTGTCTTAAGTTCAAATATTTTGTTGTTCTACCTACCCTTCAGATTCTCCTGAGAAAGGATTTTGTAGTGGCTGACATAGAACCTGAACATCAATAAGCACACCATCCAAAGCTAGTCCTTAAAAGTAGGCTGTTTGTGTCAGAGGTCACAAACAGGCATGTGTAGCTATGAAATGAACAAATAGTAGTTGTCCACTGTAGTGGACACTATGTGGGAAAGGGTTAAGATTGGACATTTTCTTGAGAAGTTTTGTCTTAAGTTGAAATATTTTGTTGTCCTACCTACCCTTCAGATTCTCCTGAGAGAGGGTTTTGTAGTGGCTGACCCAGAACCTGGACCAGACCATCAACATCCACAACAACAACATCCACAACAGAAAAGCTGCTGCCATAGTGCTAACACTTCTTGTGATTCTGTTTGTTCTTCAGGTTTGTAATGTCATTTAATTAGGTTGTGTTAGATTTTTGTAGAATTAAGTAGGAATATAAATAAAACAGAGGTAATGGTTATCTCAACGAAACTGAAAACACCACAATGTAATATCAAAATAAATAACATAACAATGAAACAGTGAGCGCCTGTAACTCAAGCGGTAGTGAGCTCGATCACAGACGCAAGCGTACCTGGTTCAAACCCCACGGTGGGCACGTTTGGAAGCAAATTCGTTTCCGTTGGATTTTTACAAAAGGTAAAAATAGACCTCACCGTTCAGAAAGCAGTGGCAAACTACTGAATGTATAAGTGGTGCCTAGAAAAATCAACGACTCGTTTACTGTGGTTGATGGCTACGTCCTTTGGATATGCCACGATTTTCAACAATGAAACAAGTCCATCGATTCAAGTATCTGGGAACATTCCTAACATCTGATGGAAGATGTACAACAGAGATTAGGAGTAGAATATCTCAGGTGTATGTATATTATATATATATATATATATATATATATATATATATATATATATATATATATATATATATAAAGTTGTTATATGAAACATAAAAAGAACAACTTTACAAGCATAGTGAAACAAATCTACACATCTCCAAAACCAAATTGTTACTCATGTTATTATCTTCAATTGCAGGTCATTACCCATTTTACAATATGTGTGTTCAACGGAGTGACATTATACAAAAACGAGCCAAGCTTAGAGCAGAAATGGATGCCAGAGAGAAACTTCGACTGGACTTGGTCAACACAGAGAATGTAAACACAACCAGCGTCAAGTCAGGGTGTACTCAAACTTTACGCTCATTACGTATGATGTCTTCAAAGGAAACAGTTATGTCACCTAGCACTGTCACACTGTGGTTGGGGACTAGAAACTTCTCATCTCAGTTTCCTCCCAGGTGAGTGTAATGTTTAACATAATTTTCCTAACATTTTAAGACAGCTGCGATTTATTCATAGAGCCGTGATTGCTTCATGGCTAGTGTACATGTTTCGTAGATTTTGTGATCCTAGGATTGAATTCCCTAGTAGTTCTGATTGCAGTGACTCTCAAGTTGACCCAGCATGAGTTGGGTACCAGAGACACACTTGGAAGTATTCTTCTTCCTCGAACACTCTACATCAACCACTTGTTAAATCACTCTTTGTGATTTGTATCTGATCTGAGCCAAAGAACGATTGTATGTTGTGCAAGTTATGTACCTACATGTAGACCAGCACATTCGATTTCTGCTATGTTTTTATTTTACTAAGGTAGCTTCATTAGTCCCTACATCAGTCGCCTCTTACGACATTCTTGTAGGTTGCAGTGATATTCTTTGCTTCCCTTACGGGCCCCGTCACCACACAGATGCACTTGGAAGTAAAGATGGTTATCATGATGTTGATCAGATCATCCATTACGCCTGAATGGTTACCTGTGCCCAAATTTGGGGTGTAAAGAATAGAACCACTGTTACCTTCCACGCATGTCGTAAGAGGCGACTAAGGAGGTTTGGTTGAAATCGGATGCACGTGTCTGCTAGGGAATGCTAACCTGAAACAAATGCTTGCAGAAAAGGATGCACCAAACCGTAAGGCGCATAGCATGGTGCAATGACCCCTCACAATGAGGAATGGGAAAACGGATTCTACGGTCACCAATCTGCCTCGGAGATTTAGCCACGCAGTAAGAATGTCAGACCTACCATCACGAGGGTGGCTAAAACTTACTGCAGAAGAGGTCGACACAAACGGAAGCAGAAATCATAGGAATTATATCCTACAGAACTGCCGCCAGTATGCAGACTTGAGAAGAAAGATGTGGCTCACTTACACCAGCATCCAAGACAAACTGTATGGCGTGGCTGATAATCTGAGAATCCTAAATCCCAATCTAGTGAGAATGCAGAAGAAGAAGAAAATCATCCATTATGTTCTGTTGGTCAAAGAAAAATATGAGTCTGACACCGTATTCCCAAAATATACCATATTGTAGGAAACAGGTCCTTTACTTTTATTTTAAACTATTCATCTATCACCACAAAATCTTGACCTGCGCACATGATAGTGTTGTAGCAGAGCAAAGTGGAGCATACGTTCAGTATGAGTATGGAGGTCGAGGCCGTTACTGCTGCCCTCCATTGGCTGTCTGGGACTCCGCTTACTGGGGTCGTTATTATATTTGACTCTCTGTCAATGCTTCACAAGATCTAAAAGAGTAGTTTCGATGAGTGAATGTCATCTGTAGAGACTTACGTGGATCTACTGTCTTGAGCATGCAGGTGTTTGTGGCAGGGAGAGAGCAGACAGGCTTGCATCAACAGCATTGATTGTCGGAGAGTTGAAGATGGATAAGGGGATATTCTTCGGTCTCTTGACCACCTACTGTTGGATGAGGACACTCAAATTGATATTGAACCAATTCAGCGATTTAAGGAGTTTGGAATTACACGTTGTACAAGTAAAACTGGTTGCTTGAGGAGAAAAGAGAGAAGTGTGTTTAACTAGTGAGCCACGAGAACCATCAGTATGCATACCCTTCGAGTGCTGTGACGTCAGTTTAGTAACCAATAACCAATATCAGCCATCATTTTATTATAACATTCAACATGTAATTATGCAAAGAGTCATCATATTTATATCTATATTATGTACCTACATTAACCAGCACATTCGATTTCTGCTCGTATTTTATTTACTAGGGTAGTTCATTAGTCCTACATCAGTCCTCTTGCAACATTTCTTGAGGTTGCAGTGATATTCTTTATAAGAAAGAGAAGATGGAGATATGTTGGGCACACCTTGAGAGAAATGATCAACGAATATCAAAGCAGGCATTGAAGTGGATGCAAGGTTCAAGAAGAGGTCCTAAGAGCCCTGAACGAACTTTGCTGAGAGGGCAGGATATATGGTCTCAGTTCCATGAAGATTGAGCGAGTTGCCAGGATAGAGCGGTATGGAGAAATTACTTGCAGGCCTATGTACGTTAACATGAGAGGAATTATTATTATATTATTAAAACTGTTGTTACTACCTGTAATACCACTTTTTGGGTGGTGTAGGACAGAGGACATGAGCCTAGGAATGTATGGCTCGCATGTCTAGTGCAGTTGCAGCAAACTGTGCAGGTTATAAGTTTTCTTATGCCTTGACAGAAACTCCTTGATATTACCGTGGATTGAGAGCCGTAGCGTATGTTAGTGAACTCTTCTCAAGGCTGGTGGTCTGGTTCAGTCGCAGTGCGCGTGGAATTTTGCCTGACGCAGACGGTTCAGGTCGACCAGCTCAACTGGGTACCAGATCAGTTGATGCTGACCACATCACCCATTGTGTGCCGATGGTCAATGAAATACAGGCCTACACTGTATTGACTATATACCACGAGGTATGAAAGGGTTCCTTTACTTTTTTTACTTTTACTATACCGTGGATTGAACAACGGTCTCCGCATGGTAGCTGTGCTCTAATCCCTTCAGCCAGACACTTCACATAGATTGATTCTTAAAATACTATAATCATCATAAGTATATGTTTGAATAAGATTTTAAAGTTATCTGAATTGTGCTTCTAAGGAAGATAACAAAGTAAGGATATTCAGATGCTCCTGTTGCTTCTGACTTTAGTTGATTCATGTTACTAATTAGTCAGGGTAGCTGATTGTGAAGTTGATAAGATGCTGTGCTAGTGATAACATGCCATGGAAGTTCCAGGGTTTGAGGCCCCCAAAAAAATGCTTGGTTTCTGCATACTTTACGCATTTAGCTTACTGGATACCCTGATCATTTCCATGGGGATCTAATTTACAAGTACCTTAGAAATCAGAGCACAGCTCACCTGAATGGCAATGGACACCACTTATGAGGAAAGCAATTATTCACTAAAAAATCAGCTAGATGCACCATATTAGGCACCATGACCATGCCTGACCATACTCATTATACTTTTTCTGTGTGGCTCTCACCTACCACAGAGAGCCACACAGAAAAAGTATAATGAGTACAAGGCAAGAGGAAGACCATGCAAAAGATGGAGCGATGGCATCAAGAACAGCCTTACGAACATGAATATCAGCTTACAAAGTGCCTTAAAAAAGCACACACAAGATCACTACGTTTCACCCCCAACACTTCTATAGGGAAGTAAATGGTGGAAGAGAAGAAGAAGAAGACCATGCCTGAATTCATAGTGAATGTACAGAAACCAAAAAAACCCAACTAAAGACTTGTTTTCTGGTTTCTTTTAGAACTCAAGACTGTGGTCTGCAGACTTCAATAGAAGACGCTAATCAACTGAACATGAATAACCAGTCTCAACAAACTTCCCCATACACACCAGAGAAGGATCTTTTCTCCCTGTTGCAAGAAGTTTGTGAACGTTACAGTAGGGAGACTGATCATAAGGCAGACTGTGTGATGAGTAAACATAATGATGAACTTGGTCAGGAACATGATGCACAGAATTATGAATATGATTGCACTAATGCTGCAAGGATTCTCTTGTCTTCCAATGGAAATGAACCCTCAGGAGAGTTTGGCCACAAAAATGGTTTTGCTAGGGATTCAGTCAGACAGTCTCAGAAAGTGTCACCATCTCATACAATACAGAGGGCAGCCTCGGCTAATGACTGTCAGATGCAGGGCATGCGAGAGTCTCATCTTTATCGTACAGCCAGCCTGTCCCCATCACGTATGGGTTTGAATACATACTACACACATCGATCGCTACCAGATTTAGGATTCCTTAAAGACAGGAGGAAGTCCAGCAACAAATTCGGACATAGTGAGTGGGAGAATGATGATGAAAATTTAGCGCACTCACCAGTATCCTCCCTTTTTGATCCTGTAAAAATTCCTATCATTCTTAGCCCAATTTGGGATACTGAACACACTCGCTCCCACTCCTGTTCCCCTTGCCGCTCACACTCCTGCTCCCCAACTCGTCGACAGACCAACTCATGCTGTGGGTGCTCCTGTACTCAAAGAAGCCACAGCTCCCCTTCTAAGAGCTCTGTTGATTCCGCCAAGAAATCCAAATCCTTTAGTGGGGCTGGATCAACTTGTAGGGATCACCACAACCAGACTTCACCCCAACATGGATCTGATCTCCATCATCCTGACTCAACCTCACCACTTCATTGCCCTGACCACAATGTCCAGACTGTAAGAATGAGAATAAAACCTGGACAAATATCCAGGAACAAACTGAACAATGGGGACGCCTGCTTTGATAAACAAAGATCAAAAAGTTGCGATCTGATCAGAGATTCTACAGTCAACTCTCCAAAAAAGACATTTATAAAATCACAAGCAATAGATAAACAGACATCACATAAAGGTACAGCTCTGCAGGAATGCAAAGATTAGGCCTGTCTCCTACTCTCCTATCTGTTCACGAATTCAAAGAACTCAAGGAACATCAAGATCTGCTAGTACAGGAAAGCTGGACACACGGGAAATTGTGGAAGGAAGGAAGAGTGTTCATCAATTTCAACCAAAGTCTGGCAAAGACTGCAGCACTATTGATGAGGCCGGGCATTATACTGCTGTTGGCATCAGTGCTGGAAGTTGTTACCCTGGAAAGAATGAAGAAGAGGAAATTATTGATGATGGCAATCGAAATGATAGTGGCGGTAGTGATGGCTTCACACCAAGTGATGGGACACGCACTATTACAACAATTGGAAGTAGCTATGGGAGCGCAGGCAGTGGAAACAATAGTTCTCTCAAATCAGCTTCATCAACCTTTTCATCATCATCATCTTCATCATCTAGAAAAGTGATAGGTGGGCAATATGTGGTCAACTGCTCATCTCCTGTAGACGCTTCCAACAAAGGCAACCAAAAGAGCTCCACACCAACTCAAGACTGCAGAAACCAAAATGGTGATAAAAAGATCAGAGATATCTCGGAAACTAAAATAGGAAACAGCAAAACATTGTATGGAAAGTCTGCTGAACTTCAGAATCTTAGCAGTCCAGCATGTAACACCATCAACAAGAATATGAAAACTTTAGAGAATGCTAGACAGAAAGTTTCTTTAAAGAGAAGAAAGATTCCTATCCCTGTAAGTAAATCTGTCCCATTGCTACCCCAACCACAATCTCCTGTTGCAGGGTATGGACCCAACAGAGATCAAGATCTGAAAGGCAACAGTAAACTTCCAACTCGAAGTAAATCAAAGGATAGCTCTTTTAACACATTTGAACAAAAGTCAACTAAGGCAATAGAAAAACTCATGTACAGAAAGCCAACTGGTTTAGAACAAATAGGCAATGTCTGTTGTGATCAGAATTGTGGGGATATGCATGCTGAAGAAGATGACACCTTTGAGTGTGGGATGACAAACATATGTAGTCATGAGATCCCAGTGTGTGACTGCCATGAATGTGTTGACAGTGACGGAATACTAATTCCGACATGTTCTGGCTGTGACTTTGTTGATCAGAAGGAAGCTGAGCTGCAGGCCATTATTGGGGCAGATTCTCCGTTGTGCTGCCACTGCAGTGGAGGAGAAGAACAAGACCACATTTGCAGACAGAATGTTCCGGTGGAGATCAATGCCTTGATAGATGGAAGAGGCTGTTCAGAGATGTCAAAAGACTTGGAGAGAATTCTTTTTCAACCTCCGCATCTAGAGAGTAACCTTGATAGGGAACGGGTGGAATCTGAAGCGAGCGTCAACAGTGCTGGTATCTCCACAGATCAAGAAAATACTGGGAATGGTTGTGAGAAGGTTGAACAAGTTAGGAATACAAATAAAGTTGAAATAAACAGCCATTCTGATGTACTTGAAGAGCTTCGGATGTATAGATCCCTGACAGACATGAAAACTTCAGCTAGTGGTAATGCATTGCTTGCTAGAAAGGGAGTTCATACAGAGAAAAGAAGTGAGAATGATCATTGTATTGTTGGAGATAAACCTGCTGCAAAGTCACAAGCAACACCTGCAGCTTCACAGACAAGCTTGAACAGAAGAGTCATGAATGAAGCCTACCCAGTTACATCTCGACGCCTTGACAGCAAAGTAGAAAACAAGCCAGAGACGAAATCTTTTTCACAGTTTCAATCCAAACGAAGGTGGAGTACTGGATCGTCACTTAGTGCACTGAACTTTGATGCACTGTATTCCCTTGAGGAGGAAAGTGGGCACAGCTCTAGTTCACCTCACTCATCCTATGATGACTTCACACCCCAACAAAGCAGCAGTTTCTGGCGTGATGTGTGGCATGCACCTTGGGACCGTCACGGTAAGCCTATCCCTGTTGTGTTCTTTCTGTTTGCCTCATATAACATATATTTTGGCTGAAATCGGAATGCACATGTCCTAAACATGTACAAGTCTATGCGTTTAGGGCCCTACCAAACCAATGTGCAACATATACCTGTTCTTGACAAAGATCAAACATATCACAAAGAGTGATTAAAATTGGTTGTAAAGAACGAATGCAAAGAAGAAGAAGATATAACATATTTAGATGTCTCTTGCGGCATAGAGGTTAAGTGCTCGCCTCTTGTTACAGAGGTACTCAGTTCGCTCCCTCGTGGAGCCATCTGGATATTTTACCAGATATCCCTGATCTCAGTGTAGGTGATATCGAGTTCCTAGTCCTGTTAGAGATTGACGATAAAATGTAAGTCCCATGTTCAAGTTGAGCTCGTAAAAGAACCCTTAATAATATAATAATAATTCCTCTCGTACCGTTATATGTTACATAGGGCCTGCAAGTAACTTCTCCATACCGCTCTATCCTGGGCAACTCGCTCAATCTCATCCATGGAACTGAGACCGATACCTCTTGCCTCAGCAAAGTTCGTTTCAGGTCTCCTTAGGTCGACCTCTCTTTCTTGAACCCTTTGCATCCCACTTCAATGCCTGTTTTGATATTCGTTGATCATTTCTCCTCAAGGTGTGTCCAACATATCTCCATCTTCTCTCTCTTATAACAGTTGTCACTAGTGGTTGACCAGACATGTCTCTGATTTCATCACTTCTCCTGAATTCGTTCCATTTTATATTCATTATTTTTCACAGACATCTATTTTCAAATGCATTCAACTTGCTTTCTATATCTTTAGTCATTTTCCAACTCTCGCTGGCATATGTTAGGATTGATACAACATTTGAATTGAAAATTTGTAATTTAGTTTTAATACTATATAATGTGCAGTTCCATATTTTATTTAGACTTTTAAAAGCTGATGTTGCTTTGCCAATTCGTATCATAATTTGTTTTTTTAACATTTCCTGTGCAATCAAAATTGCTACTTAAATAGATGAACTGCTCTGTTATTTTTATCATTTTAGATTCCCGTGTGATATCTGCGTTACTTGCCATAGGTGTCTTCATTATATTTGTTTTTTCATAGCTTATCTGCAGTCCAACTTTTGATGCTATAGATGACAAGTTGTCTATTTTTCTTTGCATATCTTGGTTGTTTCTACTTAATAAAATAACCCTTAGCAGCTCAAAATCGAAAAGGGCATGCTGCAAAGCTGCTGTCCTGGCAAAATTCATTAGAAAGATAAAGAAATAAAATTTATACAAAATATTTTTACCATCTTCTAAATTACATTGGGGATCCTCGTAGGTGCTACAGAGTTTGTGAGCTGCAACTGAGATCTTCCTGTGTAAGAAGGAGATCGGAGCACACATGGTTACACACTGAAGTGCAATGATGATAGTCCTATCATATAATCAATCTCATATAACCACATTAATTTTACTCATAGATTTGATGTGATTTCTGTGGTGAAGAAGCATGACTGTTTCTGTCGGTGATTTCGGTGAAAAACAAGACAATTTGGAGAGAGAGAAAACAGCATAAAGAGCGAAAACAATATTAAGCATAAATTGATTTATGATTCAAAACCCCCCCCTCCCATCATTGATGGATTCTTAATAGCAATGTTGTTTATGCCTGAGAGACAGAGTGAGAGGTGTGTTTAATCAGTGAGCCACGGGAACCATCATTATGCATACTCTTTGATATCTATTTGGGGAGACTGAGCACCTATGGGTCTGCCCGGAGTGCAATGACGTCAGTTTAGTAACCAATAACCAATAACAGCAATGTTTAATTTTCAGCAGAGTGTTGCCATAACAACCATCATGAACACCACTGCCAACATGATAAAGACCACACTTCAGCACCAACTGTTGATGAGGAACTGATCGTGAGGTACCATAAATGGCTGCAGGAAAGAAAGCCACTGAAGTCTTGTCTAAGGAAAACTGCTTCTGGGTGAGTAATGCAGCGTTATTAAGTTTGTAGTTTTTCATTTTGTCTTTCCAACATGATGTTTTGTGGGATCGGAATAGTGTAATGTATACGTGTTCGTCTACCGACTCAGACAGAGGAGGCGTGTGGGTTCAATCCTATACTCAATGTTCCACACATAATGAAAGGAATTGACCCTCCTACCTCCTGCAAACTAGGGTAATGTATAAGTGTTCGTCTATCGACTCAGACAGAGGAGGCGTGTGGGTTCAATCCTACACTCAATGCTCCACACATGATGAAAGGAATTGACCCTCCTACCTCCTGCAAACTAGGGACTATAAATGTGAAGTGACTTCATACCCTAAGGTCTGAAAATTATATGGACAATTTTATTTGATACTTGCTGTCTTACATGGTGTCTTAACTATTCTGCTGTGTGTTTATCATTGGTGTACATAGGAATTTTTGATGAAATTGCACAGAATACCATGCATAGAGAGAAAGACAAGCGAGACAGCCTTCAAGAAATAAATGAAAACCACAAATTGAGTAGAGAATTCAGATGTAGACAGTTTTTTGGAGGGCACATTATGAGGAGAAATAAAGTGAAAAATTTGGTGACAAATAACAAACTTGATGGAAAGGGGGTGGGGGTGGGGGGTGTGGGAAGGGGCACCCCAAGGATAGTGCGCTCAAAAAACAATGTCACGCGATACAGTGGATACAAAGCAAAACGTTGTCCAAGCAAAACATGGACTTCAGAGATAACAGAGGTGATGAAAAACACTGTTTAGGAAGCACACACAAAATCCCATTCTAGAAATCTCTTCTTATCCTGACGTGCCAGGCAAAACAGGATTCGAGAAAAGAAAGAAAAAAAATGAATAAATTCTAATAGTAAATGCAGATAAATAGAGTGGTACATCCTTATATGGCTATGTTTTTCAATGACTCATTGAGATATCTTGAATAATTATAACTATACAAAGGTTACACAAAAAGCTTAGTAATGATATCATATTTCAGAACTGCTTTAGAGTGTGAAGCACCCTCCAAACCTCAACGTAGAGCTGCCGCCACCAACCGTTACTCTATAGCTTGTGATGGTACCATGCCAGTTCTGGTGACTGAGGATGGGTTCCCATCTCACAGCAAAGTTGTCGATAAAACTGGTAAGAAAGAATTCTTATTGCCTTATCTGGCTTACCAAACGTATTGCACCTTTTTAATCTATATTTTTTTTTAGCATGTCAGCTGTCTTCCCCTATTCTTCTTTGAGCGCTTCATATCGACCAATTGCTAACCACTTTGTGTGATTTGTATGTTATCTGAACCTAAGAGCTACTTTTTTACTAGGGTAGCTTCCCTAAGCCCTGTGCCTTGTATTCTTTGCTTTCCCATGCGTGCCTCGGCACCACACGGGCGGTCTTTACTCATGACCAGTCAGAACTGACACCAAGGTAATGGGTATAACCCAGTAGATGTGGTACTGTAAAGTGGTGTTTTATATTTATAAAATCTTATCAGTAGCTTATCTGTAGAAATGTGTGTCCTGTTGGATAATATTTCTGCAGGTTATCTGGAGAAGGTTAGGGCCAAAAACTCAAAAACTAAAAATGAACTTTGTTACAAAATTTGCAATGAAAAAAACTGACAAACATGGAAGCATACTGCACTCTCCAATCTGATAAAGTGAACAAGAATCAACAGAAAAGTTTTTTCTGAGATGGGATAGTAGTCGAAGTGAAACACAGACAGAATGAAATTTACATGCACAACAGACAAACAACACTTTCAAGCTCCCTTTCCATTGTTTAAAAATGAATGTGCTGTTGTGTCTGTGATAGCTTATCCTGTCCAGCATTAGTGGTTTGTTGAAGTAACAAGTTCCTGACAGTTTACATGGTGGGTCTTGCCAGATAGCTTGGTCTTAGCAATTTTTCTAGTGACTGCTGTTTCTGTCCTTCCGATACGAAAATAAACAATTACTATTTCCTTTGGTAGATGCAAAAGATATACATCTCAAATGAACTGATTTCTGTTGAAAGTGTTGTTTTTCTACTGTAAGAGTTTTCAGGTAGTTTAGTTCAGTCGTCGGATCATCATCACTGCACATCGAACCAATTAGTCTGTGCTTCGATCTCCTCAGTATGTCTCTCAGCATGTGGTAACTAACAACACCGGTTTTATGTTGGTTTACTATTTTTATTTAGCTATCAGAATAGTGCTCTTGTCTAGCTACACCACACTTGACTTGAAATTCTTGCAGTCTGGTTAGCATTGTAGATTCACCACTCTTTCTGGAATATGTACTCATCCTATCTCCCTTAGGGAATTTATAATATCAGCCTGGTCCTTTGCTAGTCAACTTTTTACAGGGAATTTAGAACATCAGTCTGGTCCATTTCTCGCCCGCTTTTTACAGCAGCCAAACCTGGAAGCCTATCAATCAAGTGCCATGCCTGCCGGCGTAGGTGAGGATGTCTCTCCGCAGCTCTCTCTGCTTGGTGCATGTAATCAGTTCTGATGTTGATCTTGTGTCGAACCACTCTCTGCTTGGTGCATGTAATCAGTTCTGACGTTGATCTTGTGTCGAACCATGATGTCAGGCCATCCCACATCTTCTCCCTCTGTCTTCCACGATCTCTCCTTCCTGAATTTTACCTGTTGTCACCAAATGTTATAAACCTTTTCTTAGCATTATATGCCCGAAGAACCTTGATTGTCAGATTCTTATTCTTTTGATAAAGTTTCTTTGTTTGCAGGCCTGATTTAAAACCTCATTTGTTTTCTTCGCTGTCCATGGAATTTTCAGCATTCTTCTGTGAAACCACATCTCTGCGGCTTCCATTGATCGTATTGATTGTTTGTTCATTGTCCATGATTCACTGCCATACAGAACTATTGGATCAATAACGCACTGGTAAAAGCCTATCCCTGCATTCATTTCCCCTTACACCTGCATGGCCTGGCACAAAAATAAAACTGATGTCGGGTAGATGTCAAGGAAAACAAATATGGGCCTAAATCCATATTCCCAATACCTCATGGTATGAAAACAGGCTTTTGACTAATGATTTATGTTATCATATTTCAGATGTTGTTAGGAGGAGAAAGGTGAAACACAAGGGACGATACTCAACACCTTCACCATCTTCATCATCGTCAACTGCGCATGGATCAGCTACATCATCCATTTCTTCAACAACTTCAGATGAGTCTGCACGATCAAACGGGTCAGCTCGCGAGGTGTCCTTCCATTCACCACATCAATCCCTCATTGCTCACCCAGGAAACAGGGGATGTAGCTCATCTGAACATGGAAGTGGAAGCTGTAGAAATGGGTGGAGACCTTCTAGTACTTCATCTTGTGGAGGAAACCAAAGGAGGTCAGTTGTTGTAGTCTTTACATAACCACCTGTGTGGTGCTGGGGCCCGTATGGGAAGTAAAGAATAGTACCACTGCAACCTACAAGGCAAGAGGTGACTAATGTAGGACCTAGGGAAGCTATTCTAGTAAATAAAAAGTATCGCAGAAATTGGATGTGCTGGCCTACTTGTAGGGCGCATAACTTGCACAACGTACAATCGCTCTTAGGCTCAAATCACATACAAATCACACAGAGTAGTTAACAAGTGGTTCATATGGAGCTTTTGAAGAAGAAGTAGTCTTTATATAATAATTAAAGCATCAGATCAAGTGCTATCTCCACATTGAAGATTGAAAATTGTTGCAGGAGCTACGCAGTTTGTTCCTTGTGTAATACTCTCGGCAAGTGGAGAGGGACCAAACTATACGGAGTAAAACCTGGTGCAATGAAGTTAATCCTTCGGTCTTAGCACCCTTTAGATTGAGAATTATTCACCGAATATAACCAAATGTTGTTTTGTCAGTGTGGTTTGCCCCCCCAATTAGAAGATTTCATCAAATAAAGAAATTTGATAATTTGTATTCACCATTTTCATATATGCCTTTTGTACTCAACAGTAATGGAAGAAAGGGATAAAACAAACATAGAAGCCTCTGCAGATTACCCCCAGCTACCACATTCATCATCAACAACATCAGCATCATCATCTTTGACCTCTACAACTGTGTCCACTCCAGATTCTGATATTACCAAGAGCCCTATGGAGTTTGTTGTCTCCTCGACATCAGAGAGTAGCATAGAACCAGCAGTATCCCTCATGGAAAACAGTAACCTCCGTAAGTCATTAGAAAATACTAGTCTGTATTAGTCATTGAGAAATTGTCCTCTTTATTAGGTAGCCTTGGCGCATAGAGGTTAGAAGTGCGCCTCTTGTTTTACAGGTACTTGGTTCGCTCCCTCGTGGAGCCATCAGGATATTTTCCAGAGATCCCTGATCTTAGTGTAGGTGAGACCGAGTTCCTAGTCCTATCAGAGACAGACGATAAAACTTAGGTCCCTTGTTCAAATTGAGCACGTATATGAGACAGTTGAAAATCGAGAAGAGCAGGCTGGAAAGCCACTGCACATTCAAAATTCATTAGAAAGATTTCTAAATAAATTCCTACAAAATATTTTTACATCGTGGAGCCATGCCAGTGCTATTGAGCTCGAGCACTACTGCTGCTGAGATCTTCCTGTGTAAGAAAGATATTGGAGTACACATGGATACTCACCGAAGTGCAACAAAGTCCTCTCATTCAATCAATCAATCAATCAATCAATCAATCAAGCTTTAATAGTGGTAAGTATAGTAGTTTCAGTTCAGCAAATGGTAACATTAGATTCAGTTCACGATATGAAAATAGTCTTCTTCTTCTTTGCGTTCGCTTTTTACGACCAATTTTAATCACTCTTTGTGATATGTTTGATCTTTGCCAAGAACGTGTATACGTTGCACATTGGTTTGGTGGGCCCTAAACGCATAGACTTCTACACATTTAGGACACGTCCATCCGATTTCAGCCAAACCTCCTTAGTCTCCTCTTTCGACATGCGTGGCAAGTAACAGTGATTCTATTCTTTATACCCAAAATTTGGGCCCCGGTAACCACTCGGCGATGAAGATAGTAACTTCAGATCATTAAAGTATAGGCCCTTCAGTTCATCATATGCTAATTTTAACTTGTGTTCATGAGATGAAAACCATAACTTCAGCTCAGGGGATGGACACAGCTTTAGTTGAGAAGATTAAAACTGTAACTTCATTTTGTAATATGTAAATAGTATCTTCATTTCACCAAACAGTAACATAAATGTCACTAGTTCATGATATAAAGATAGTGTAACTTCATTTCATTAAAATGCAGGACCTCTAGTTCATCTGATAAAACTTGAGATGAGTCTTCCCTGTTGTGTTATATCAATGCTTATTTAGTGTTGTCTTGATATTGTCTGTCCATCTTTTTCTTGGTTCCCTTGGCTCTAGTACCTGATATGAAAACAGTAACTTCATTTAATCAGATAAAAACAGTAAATTTAGCTCACATGAAAATAGTAACTTTTGTTCACCAGATAAAAACAGTAATTTTTAGCTCACATGAAATTAGTAACTTTCGTTCATCAGATAAAAACAAGAGTGACTTCATTTTGTTATATATAAAAATAGTTACTTCATTTCATCAGATAGAAACATTAACTTCAGTTCATAGGATAAAAGTTGTAACTTCAGATCACAAGGTAAAAGTAGTAGCTTCAGTTAATAAGATCTTCAATGATCCAGCGGCACTTGAGCTCTTCCCTTCGGCCCAGTGCTATATAGTGGTATCTGCATGTAATTGTAAGTTGTTCTTTTGTCCCATATAATGTGTTCCATTTATTTGGCCTTGGGGGAAGGAGAATCTTCCTGACATCATCTGGCTTTGACAACTGAATAGGTGGTGATGAACAGTTTCTTGATGATTTGCATACAGCTGGGACTCTGGAGTGTGTTGTGGTTGAATTCTGTTAATGTGATTAGTAAGTGTTATGTGTTGAGTTTGGAGTCTTAAAATGGTGCTGTGGTCTCTTCTTGTAAGGTGGTTGATGTTGTCATTAAGTTTAGGACTGGCCATATGTCTGTAAACCTCTCTTCCTGTGTCTCCCATGGCTCATCTGTTCAGCCAAATTTCTTTATTTGTTGTGGTTAGGATTTGCTTTGCTGTATTGAGAATTGTTACTGTGATCGGTTGTTCTTGTGTTGACACTTTCTTGGCTAGCCTATCTGCTTTATTATTTCCAGGTGTATTTGAATGTCCAGGGATCCACTGCATAGTTATTTTGATGTCATGCGATGTAACAAGTTTGTTAATATCTAGGGCTAGAGGGCAGAGTTCAGATTTACAATGTCCACCATCTCCTAAAGCTTGAAGGGCAGACATTGAATCCGTAAAAGTAAAAATGTTGTGTTCCTTTGATGGAAAGATATCAAAAACAGTCTTCAGGTGGTACAAAGCTGCTTCTAATGCATGAATTTCAGCCTTATAATTATAGCATACTTCTCCACATTCACCAAACAGCTCGTCGGATGATCTGTCTGGGTACTGAATATATTCTTCGTAACCTGCTTTAGTTAATAAGTTATAAATAGTAAATTCAGTTCAAACATTGAAATAGTAATTTCATTTGCTGCAAACAGTAGTTGAAATTCTGAAGTCATTTTTGTATATACTTGGGAATAGAAATTGAAATTCTTCAAAGTTCAAAAACAGAAAATTAATGTGTTATTTTGTTGACTTTGGTTTATGTTTATATCCTACTGCAGTGTTGCTGAAGGGAATAGCACAGGCTGGCGACTCTCTGCTGCAGCATTTCTCTCAAGCTAAGGATCCCTTTGAGAAGGTAATTGAGAAGAAGATATTACAGTTGAAGTTATATGATGACATTAAGTGTTTAGGGCAATGGCATTGTACGGCAGTTATAGTACTCACTTAGTATAATGGTTAGAATGTTGGTGTAAAGTGGTTAGAGTGCTGGTATTGTCAAGTGGTTATAGCAATGGTACTGTCAAGTGACTATAGCTCTATTTATCTATCTATTCTCTAATCCTGTTTTGCCTTTCAGTATCAGGTCGAAAAAGGAGACACCTGTAGCGAACCTCTCTATGCGCCTTGTCTTTCTTTCTCTTCTATAGTTCTGATTTGCCTCACAGCTTCAGGAACAGGCTTTTGTGCACGCTTCATAAACAGTGTCTTTCGTCACCTCTGTTATCTCCGAGGTCCATCTTTTGCGTGGCCGACCTTTTGCTTTGTATCCACTGTATCAGTGTAATATTGCTCTTTGTGGTGCACTGCCTGTTGGTAATCTGCTTATGTGGCTGAACCATTTAATTTGTTGTTCCTTGATGAAGTTCAGTATTGTTGGTATACCCACTTTATTCCTGAAGTCTTCATTTCTAAACCGGTCTCTTCTTGTTACTCACAACTATAATTATGGCTTAGTGAAATGGTTAGAATACTGGTATAGTCAAGTAATTATATCATTGTCCAGTACTTAGAGTGCTTGCAGGATAGAGGGATTAGAGTGCTGGCATAGTCAAGCATCTAGATTATTGTCAAGTGGTTAGAGTGCTGGCTTAGTCAGATTGTTAAAGTGCTGGTATAGCCAAGTAGGTATATCATTGTCCAGTACTTAGAGTGCCTGTGTGATAGAGTGATTAGAGTGCTGGCATAGTCTAGCGGCTAGATTATTGTCAAGTGGTTAGAGTGCTGATGTAATATAGTGATTAGAATGCTGACATAGTGGGATCGTGAGGAGAGAATGCTGACATAGTGGGGATCGTGAGAGAGAGAATGCTGGCATAGTAAAGGAATTAAAAATCCAACATAGTCAAGTGGCTGCTTATTAATATTTTTATTACATTCTGCCATTTAGCAACACATTTTCTAATGGCTTGATTTTTTTTCCCAGCTGCGGTTGGGAAATTCTGTGGATTACCCTGAGGTTGCTGCACTTGTTTACTGTGAACTGTGCCCTGCTGTAGAAAGAGTTGTGGCTCATGGAATGCGAGATTTTGAGGCTGGTGTTCACATTTTTGGCAAAATTAAGCTATCTCCCTGGAGGGTGGCTGAGATAACAGCAGAACTAGGTCAGAGACTCTTAGTGGTTATTTCCATTGTTTTTCCTTTTTTTTTGTTGAAAATTTTGCAATTTATTTTAGAAAAAGAGTGGGTAAAGTATTGTAATTTTGTGTGAATGAGTTTCTTTGTTAAATTCCTGTTTAACTTTCTTCCTGGAGGGTGGCTGAGATAACAGCAGAACTAGGTCAAAGCTTCTTTAGTGGTCATTTCCATTGTTGATATTTTCTTTTATTAGGAATTTTGTAGTTTTTTTTAAACAAATAAAGTGCGTAAAGTGTTGTAATTTGGTGTGAATGGGTTTCTTTGTCAAGTTCCTGTTTAACTTTCTCCCTGGAGGTTGTCCGAGAGAACAACAAAACTAGCTCAGAGACTTGTTAGTGGTCATTTCCATAATTGTTCTCTTCCTTCTAAGGCGACATTTTTCACTTGGATAAGTTAATGGTGTCGGTAATGATAAATCTTCACAATTATCTGTCTTAGGTACTGACTATTAGTTCTTGTATTCAGATGTAGTCAGGGCGCCTAATATGGCACCTCTGACTGATTTTTGATTGAAGACTAGCTTTCCATATCATCATTGTTCCTCTTCATTAAAGGAGCCTTTCCTTCTTCTGAGGTCCTTTTTTTTCTCTCATTTTGCTTAGCCTCTATGAGTTCAGGCTTAGTTATGCGTCTAATACTATGCCTCTGGCTGATTTTTGCAAGAGGGCTTGCTTTCATTATCACCAGTGTCCATAGTCATTCAGACGAGCTGTACTCCAACAAAGCAGAAAGGAAACCGCCAGGCCTGCGATAACCACAGGGGATTCTCCTCCTGTCAATCGCTGCAAAATACTGGCAGAGTCCTCCTCAATCGATTAATCGATCACCTGGAACAGGACTTACTCCTGAGACCCAATGTGGCTTCAGGGCAGGTCGTGGAACAGCAGACATGATATTTGCTGCTCGCCAACTACAGGAGAAATGCCAGGAGCAGCACCGTAACCTCTATATGGTCTTTGTCGATCTGACAAAGGCTTTCAACACGGTTAACAGGGAGGGTCTATGGAAGATCATGGAAAATTTGGATGCCCAAGGAAATTCATCAAGATCGTTCAACAGTTTCACGAGGGCATGATGGCACGTGTACTTGACGAAGGGAGCTGTCGGAAGCCTTCCATGTCACCAACGGCGTCAAACAGGGCTGTGTACTGGCCCCAACACTCTTCAGCATGATGTTTGCTGCCATGCTCACGGATGTCTTTGGGAAGGCGACGAACATGGGGTAAAGATTAGATACAGGACAGACGGTAACCTATTCAATCTTCGGAGGTTAAAATCTTCCACCAAGGTAAAAGAATCAACTATCTCAAACCTGTTGTTTGCTGATGACTGTGCCTTCGCTACCAACTCTGAGGAAGAAATGCAGACTTACATGGACAAGTTCTCAATGGCCTGTGATAGGTTTGGCCTCACCATTAACACCAAAAACAGAGGTCATGTTCCAGCCCGCCCTAGAGAACAGTATTACGATCCAGTCATCAACATTAAACACCAGCGTCTCCAGTCAACGGACAACTTTGCTTATCTTGGCAGCCTCCTATCCAGATCGGCAAACATAGATTCTGAGGTCCACAATAGGATATCCAAAGCCAGTGCTGCGTTCGGGAGGTTACGTGTCACTGTGTGGGAACGGAAGGGGATAAGCATAGTCACAAAGCTGAAAGTTTACCAGGCCATAGTGCTAACCACGCTGCTGTACTGCAAGCAGACATGGACAGTGTATAGCAGACACGGAAGAAAATTAAACCATTTCCACACAAGTTGTCTACGCAGAATACTAAAAATAAACTGGCAGGACAAAATTCCAGACAGCAAAGTCCTCACAAGAGCAAAGATCCCAAGCGTCAACACCCGTTGCAGATAGCCCAACTGAGATGGGTCGGTCACGTTGCTCGAATGCCTGATAAACGCATCCCAAAACAGTTGATGTATGCCGAGCTTGAAGGGGTAGACGTTCAGCTGGTGGACAGAAAAACGCTTTAAAGACACTCTTAAAGTGTCTCTGAAATGCTTCAATATAGACAATACGTGCTGGGAATCCTTGCGCAAGATCGCCAAATGTGGCGCTGTAACAACAAAGAGGAACCCGAATAGCTGAGAATCATCGTATTGTTGAGTCACAGAGAAAACGAGCAGCGCAAAAGACAGAGACACAACACGCACATGTCTAACCTGATCATGTATGCCCCACCTGTGGTCGGGATTCTGTTCTAGGATTGGACTCTACAGTCACCTCCGCACACACCAGAGAGGTGCAACAGTACACGTCTGAGATTGTTGTCATCATCGCTCATGGGACGGCTATTATACTCCAACAATGATAATTTAGATCCCTATGTAAGGATTCAAAGCTTTCTGTAGTCCAACCGCATACTGTGTGCGCACCAACAATTTTGTGCCCAACCTGACGTTGAACCTGGAACCCCAGAATTTTCACAGCATGGGGCCAGTAGCGCTGAGGGTTATCAACTTCACCATCATGTACCCCAATCATTCAATTATTTCTGAACTACATCTTACATCTGCTTTATCATACAATTCTGTGCTAATAGTTTACAAGTTTCTCAATGTCTCACATTAACTGAATATCATGCTCAATTTTAGATATACAAATAACACATGCCCAATTTTCTCCCCCAGGTCCATATACTGTCCCTGCATGACTTGGCTAAGAGCTTGAGACAGAAGTCGAATCTAACTTCCAACCGACACAAGTTCTACGCCTTTGTGGCAGGCTTACTCAAGTAGGAATTTATAGAAATATGTTTAGAGTTGAAACATGTGAGATATATATACTTAGAGCTGAAATATATTGGTTATTTAGTTATGAAAATCGGGGCATATCCTTTTTTTTTACAGGATGCCGCCATCAACCACAGTAAATGAGTTGTTGATTTTCTAGGGAAACCCTTTATACTAAGTAGTTTGCGATTGCTTTTGAAAAGGGAGGTATTTTCTAACTGTTCATAAAAATCCACT